>JAHWFO010028926.1:2000044-2023795 GCA_023313115.1 Rhysida immarginata | reverse complement strand
TGTATGTATGTATGTATGTATGTATGTATGTATGTATGTATGTATGTTTGTCCACGTATTTCTCAGAAACTAGAAATCGAATTGCAATACTTCATTTTTTTATTGGATTAAGTATCTTTCAACTTAGGGAACAGCCCAAATTTCATCAAAATCGGTTCAGTAGGTTTCAAGATATGGATAGTGAAAGTTTCATCAAAATCTGTTTTTAACCGACTTCAAATAAGATTAAACAGAGGATTAAAAACCGACTTTGATGAAACTTTCACTATCATCTAGCTATAACCAATGTATAACACGATTTATGATTAAATCCTCGATAGGTGTATAACACGGTTTATAAATAGTAAGTAATCTGAAACTTAAAGGTATGCTAGGCACAACTTATTTGCAAATGAAATTAATTTAATGTTAGAGTGTTCTTTAAAGTGGGCCTTGACATTTTTTATACGGTTTTATTTAACTTACTTTTCTGTGGGTCCTTCTGTCCGGGTCAAATCTTGTAATCAATATTAAACCAACTTCCCGACAAGTTAGAGGGCTGAAACTTGATACACATACACAGAACCGATGACAATGCATGTTAAAGAAAAAAATTTTCAAATCGGTTCACTGGTTCGTGTTCTAATGGTACTAATTCGTTACTATGAATTGTCCAATTGCCACAACAAACAATGCGTTATGATGAGGATTAAATGTATCTGTTGTTCTAGACTAATTTGAGTGTACTGATTCCAAATCTGAACTCCAAATTTCTCTATCACGTCAGGATGTAGAGCTATTGCCACTTTTTCCCGCTGGACTTAGGGACTGTTAGCGACAAATATGGTGAAAGCTTTCACCAAGAAATTAATATAATGGAGACAAGATACCAAGCCCGTTTTGATCCAAATATGATCGGACACTTTTGCTGGTTTCTGAACAGGAAAATTAATGCTACGCACAAACGCCAGAACAAATTTTTAAAATATTCTTGAATAAATGCTTTATCTTCATCTACTGTATGGAAATATTTTTATGAAATCTAATCTATGTTTAACACCATTTTAAAATAATATTGCTTAAGTTTCAATTTGTAAAAAAAGTCTCATAATATCAAATTTAAACATTGGTAGTTTCTATCTAAAACTCGAGATCCTGACGTGATAGAGAAATTTGGAGTTCAGATTTGGATTGAAAGCTAGTATATACCCAAGGTAATCTAGAATAACAGGTAGGTCCAGTTTGTCAGAAGTGCTTAACGCGCATGCGTATTGTGACGTCACTGGAATACTTATGGCTTTACTTTCGGCGTGTGCGGTAGCCATTATTCTGGTCACAAAAGAAAACGTTTTCACGTAAAAAAACAAAACTCTTACGTTGATTTCTGAAGAAACGTTTATTTGTAAACTTACTATTTTATAAATTAAAATTTCCTAATGCCGGCATAAATAAAGTTATTAAGAAATAATATCGAAATTATCATCTGTCTCTTAACTGCCAACGGTTCCGACGAATCAATTTCGAAATCTTAACGAGGAATGATAACTAGGCCTAATGATAATGAGAAATACGTTATCGTCCTTGTCTCTGTGTTCGCTTAACTATCCGCACATTGCGCGATGAGTGAACATGAGACCAAAGTAAATGATTTTACATTTTAAAGACACCCACTCCCCTTCTAACGAACTGATATATAACCCTTTTTCTATTTAGTCTCAGTAAATTTCACTTACCTTGGTCGCATGATCAGTTATCGCGCGATGTGCTGATAGTTAACATCAACCCTGTGTTCACATTAAAAAGATAATACGTAAGTACATTTTACAATAATTATAAATTACGTAAGTCCCTTCATATAATGGCATTATTATTTAATTAAAATATATAGTATAAAGAATGAGAATTGTGAAGGAAATGAACGAGTCGTCAAGTGTGGCTATCGCACGACTGCTTTCATTGCCGCCATGTTTTAGTTTCTGTTGAGGTTTCGATTTAGCGGGTATAGGTTTCGATGTATTCCAGTGACGTCAAAATACGCTTGCGCAGTAAGGCAATTTTTACTACTTCCGGCAAACTGACCCCCACCTTGTTCTAGATCACCTTGGTATATACCTATATTTTCCCCAGTAGCAAAAATGTTGTTGACCATTGTAATTGGTTAGTCTTTCTAAAAATAAAGAAATGGTCTTGACATTCATACTATCAAAGAAAAGTGAATAAATTAAACATGTACGGAGTCCTCTTATTGACACGAATAATGTTTAACAAGAAGTTAATCCTCCCGAGGAAGGTATAGGAAAGTAGCGGAAGCCCTGAGATCATCTATTTTTACCCTTTTATCTCACTTTTTAACCCCCTCCCCAATTCTTTAAATCGAAAAATTGATTTTTCTCGAACGTAGTATTTAGAAAGTGTAAAAGAGTTCTATCTTCTTTCGTTTCTCATCATTCCCGATCGAATTATATATGACATGCCATATGTTGCCATAGTTCTAAAGACCAAATAACTGTCACCCCCACAATTCCGACCCCACTGGAACAATTTGGCCCAAACTTCATAGTAATGTTGATCTTGTTTAGAGGAATCTGCATACCGAATTTCACTTTATATGCATAAATACGCGTAGGCCTTTTGGTCCCCTCTAATTTCCGCCCCCGAAACTCCGACCTCAGTGGTCCAATCAAAACCAAACTAAATAGTGAAGGTGCACATGCCCATAGTAAGCTATATTCCGAATTTCAACCTTCTACCTCAAAAAAATGCGGAAATTATGAAGTTAGAGGGTTCCAAGCGTTCTATGTGGTATTTTGGTATATAAAGGAGTGAAATTCAATATACATATTCCTCTAAGCAAAATCTACATTCCTATGAAGTTTGGGCCAAATTGTTCCATTAGGGTCGGAGTTGTGGGGATGGCAGTCACTTGGTCTTTAGAACTAAGGCAATATATGGCGTGTGATATATCATTTGTTCAAAGAAAAAAAGATAGGGTACTTTTATATTTTCTAAAAACTAAGTTCGAGAAAATAAATTTTTTGTTAAAAAAATTGGGAGTTAAAAAGTGCAGATGAAGGGGTAAAAATTGATGAACTCTGAGCTTCCGCTACTTTCCTATATCCTATACCTTCCTCGGGAGGCTTAATTTCTTGTTTTCGGGAGTTTAATTGTAATTCCTCCTCTGCTCCCTTTTCCTTCGGTCGTGCACTTATGATTGTCCGCTTTCTTTTCCTCCAATCAACTTTCGTTATTTTGTTTTTATTCTATACAAACAGCTGTTTCTCTTACTTGTAACTAGACAGAGGCGGGGGAAAATGCCGAAACTATTCAATTTCATATGAGTTATATTATATTGTAAATAATAAATAACTGTAATTACTGATTCATGCGAATTTGTTACAAATTCAAACTTAATACAATTTAACGGACGGGGGATTAATGAAACCTCAGGTATTTTTCTGCTGAGTTTTTTGTTTTTTCTGCTATTGCTATTTTTCTTAATTCCGATTGTCTGGTTTATTTATTCATGAATACATTACTCTTAATGGGATCTTGATGATTTCTTCGAAATGTAGGTGAAGATTGTCCTTAATCAATTAATTAAGTGGTTATCGAAAACTCTTCAATGAAGATATCCATAAAGAGATTGGCAAATTAACGATGCACGAAAATAAATGTGATATGAAAGATGGGCAATACCTGTACATTGAAAATCTGTTTTTAATTAATATATTTTGGGTTTCCTCGTTCCGAAATAGTCATAGACATACAAATCGGATAACTTCGAATAATTTCATAGGCAGTCACTTTCAATAAAAATCGCTCATTTTAATAGGAACATGAGACGAATTTTCGTTTATGAGAAAGGAAATGTTTTAACGATTAGCAATGAAAACGTGGTCATTGATTCCTCATTTCAGTCGATAGATATTGGTTTAGAAAGATTCCATGAACGACCAACATTTATTAAAAAAAATAAATCTGATCGATGAACACGTGGAAACGTCTTCGTTTTAATTGAATATTATTGAACCGCCTGCTCACGTTAAATTAGTCTTGTTGGAAGTTAGGATTTGCAACATTCCAAAACTTTATATTTAAAATATTATTGGAAATTCATTAGTCATATAGATCTCATAATATGTGAGCATCAATCCGATAGCTGAGGGCGTGTTACACACAAAATTTTATCTCATGCACATGTTAACGTTAGAACCTTTTTTATTTATATTTGCTCTAATGTACGTAGAAAATGAATAATATTTTATATTAGCTTGTTGCAAATTCGATGGTGGAGTTTTTTTCATATACTCAAAGGCAAAAGTCAAGGGATAGAGTATATGAGATATACAGGGTGGTTATAATTTAAGTTACGCTATTCAGACCCCTCTAGAGCCCTGAATAGGTTCTGATTGATACTTGGGATATACGTTATATAGACCATGGGGAAGAGATTTTAAGCAATAAAAAATTTGTTCAAATTTCGACCACTAGCTGAAAAACTAGCGCATAAAGAACAAGAAACTCAAATTGGGAACACAAAAAATTATTTATTCACAGCATCTGTTCAATGTGTCTCAATCACAGGTTGAAATTGCTTTATAGCGTCTTCAACAGTAGCTCCAAGGGTTCCTTGAAGAATTGTACTAACATGGCGTGTTATGCTTGCTTTTAATTCAGGCAAAGTGTCAGCGGAAAAAAACTGAGTTCTGATTGCAAAGTGATCGGAACCAGAAAAATAATGGAAACGAGAGCTCAAAGAGCGACCATAGTAAGAAGACGACACACCCACGGCCAAGTGAGTTAGCTTGGAAGATTCCATTTGGAAGAAAGGAAAACAGATTGGAAAGGGTAAAAAAAGAAGAGAGACACAGAGTATTAAAAAACGATTGGGAACGGATCGTGGAGAAGCGGTGACGGGAGTTCGCCTACGGACGGAGAATGAGAGGAAGAGAGTGAAGGTTTGGTTTGTTGGTTTGTTTGGTATTAACGTCCTTTTCAACTGCCATGGTCATTTCAGGATGGCGTTATAGAGGCCGCAAATTTTACCTCGCAAGGGTTCTTTAACGTGCAGCCGGCAAACGACTACACGGGACCAACGGCTTTACTTCCCTTCCGAAGGAAGTGCGTGATCTCAGGATTTTCCCCCTGAAAAAATCCTCGTCGTCCTCGGCCGGGGTCGAACCCGCGTCCTCGGGCATCAGAGGCGACCACGCAACCCCTGAGCCACCGAGGTCGATAGAGAGTGAAGGCAGCAGATGAGAGAAGTTTGGAATACAGAAGGAATGAATTAAGTGACGGAGAATAATAGGACAGTGACCGAGAGGAAGAAGGGACGAGGAAAGTTCCGTGTTTGGTGAGAGGAACATCAGCGAGCGAGCCGGCCGCGAGGAGAGAGTGATCCACGAAGAAAGCGGGCAAGCATAGAGAAGACTACGGCGGAAAGCGATAGCGAGCATGCTAACAATTCAAGAAGAGGAGTGAAAAAGATTTTAAGAAAAGCAAAGGCAAAAGAAGATGAGAGGAAAGGGACTCCACATTAAATGTTTGAGCGTAACGACGTTGAGTGCCCCGACTCTTCGAAAACCCCTTGCTAGCGCTTGCTGCAGCACGCGAGATAGCGCCAGACTTGTCGCGTTGGGAGGCGTGTGTTAGGATTCATGCCAAAACTTCTAGACAGCCGATTTAAACAAGATTTCATTATGGGAAGGTGCCCATCCAGTTATCAACATCTAGTTTTTACTCCCAAGTTTAAAGGAGAATCCCGAAGTAGGGCCGTCTCCCGAAATTTTGCAACACAAGCTTAAATGACGGAGCCCCCACCCTCCTCATTGTGGGCTTAGGACCGTTCCAGGTTCGCGACCATATGGTAATAGGAGGATTGCAGGAAATAATTATTTGTTAATCTATATACAGGGTGTCCAAAAAGTCTGGTAACATGGCAGTTATCTCAAAGCTACCTGGTAGGCGAGATCTGATGAGTGTGGTTTATAAGTTATGGGGGGGGGGGGAATTCATTGCCGCACTCAAATTTGACTTTGACCCCCAAATTTAAGGTCATCCATTTGCTAACTCGAAAACTATTTAAGATAAAGAAAAATTTCCGATTGCTACCCTGTAGAGCCAACACCACCTAGAAAGAAAGCCTGTGCACTAAAAATTCATACATTGTTACATCATCATAAAAAGGCATTGTTAATCGTATTTCGACCAATAATAAGCCCTAAAATATGACTTCTTATGATCATGTAACAATGTATGAATTTTCAGTGCACAGGCTTTCTTTCTAGGAGGTGTTGGTAGAGCAACACCACATTAGTCTAAAAAACAATTTTTAATCACACCCTTCCCTTTGAAAAATGTTGAGAAAATAGGCGAGAAAGAATCACTCTAGGTCAGGTTGAGTCCAAAACCACTCGTTGAAGGGCCTCCAGATCGCTCCACGTCTTCAACGGTCTCGGGTCCGTTCTTAAACTTACTGAACTACCGGAAGACCTGAGCCCTTGACAGGGCGTCGTCTTTGTACAGGGCCAAGCGTCGCGGAAGCATTTTGCCAAGGTAAAAGCAAAATTTAATCGCGTAGCGCTGCTCCAGCGAACGCTCCATTATTGACGTTTTCTGCCGTGATAAAAATTCAAAAGCAGGTTTTGCGCAACGCGTGATCCTCACTGCTTCAGAGATCGGAAGCAATTGCCGCTCGATGCGTTCCTTAGCTTATCCCCCCAACCACAAATCGCGCCGCCAATGAGCGCGCTGCTGGCGATTAAATTTCCCTGCCTGTCTCATTACTTTACGGACACTATTTTTTCTTTGAGTTGAATTTTCATCAATTTATTTGATGGTTTAAGGGTAGGAGAATTCCCTACCTTCGAGTCGGGGGCCGCTCTGCCAATTGAGCTAATTTGCGACTTCAAGGAAGTACATTTGGACACATTGTAACAGCTTGGCGGTTCATTGTCCGCGATAGCTCAATTGGTTAGTGTTGCCAGCGACAGGCAAGGTCCCTGGTTCGAGTCCAGGCCGCGGAATTTTTCCTTCTCTTTTCTCAGATGTTGACTCTTTTGGATCAGGATGAAGAATATTTCTTTGGCCGTCCGGTAATCATGGATGAATGTTGGATTTACGAATATGATATGGAGACCAAAACAATGAGCAAGGAGTGAAATCACATAATTCCCCTCCTTCCAGAAGGATAAAGGTGTAGAAGTTCCGCAGGGAACGTCATGTTCTCAGTTTTTTGGGACTGTCGCTGAAAATGCGTCCCGGCTCACTGCTCAGCTCTCCCTCGACGGACAGCACATCCCTGCATGACAACTCGGATTTCCCGTCAACTCGCTCAACGTGGATAGAGTTCTTTCTTGTGTTTCGGTAGGCTTGGTTATAAAAAGTTCGTGACTTGTAACGAAATTTATTTATTTATCGTATGGCATAAAAATATTGACAGTACAGGAAATAAAAATATGATAAATTGATTATACGTACATTTAAAACCTAGATACAATATTCACACAATTAAATATTTATATTAAGAGAGTCCAGCCAATTTATAGTGATGTCATCAGTCTCATGAATTGATTCCAATCCTCCAGTTGGAGAGTAATTGGGGCACAGAGGACTTTGAGAAATTTTCCACTTATGCATTAGATAAGCACGACGACCTTGTCCTGTGCGAAAACGATTTATCTGGGTCCAATATTTTCTTGGAAGACTAAATCCAGGTAACCTTTTAGTGGGGTCTTGAACAAAGGATTTATTCGTGATACTAGTCACACTTGAACATTGTTCCACTGGTCTCTCCAACTGTCAGATGTGTTAAAATTGCTATTATTTAAGGTCGGGGCTATTTTCCAGAAGGGTTGTCTTGATTTTAAGCGGTCATTTGTGTGTTGGGCTATGTCATTTTAAATGGGTATATTGAAATTGGATAAAATCTTTTTATAGGTCTTTAGATTTGCTACTTTTCTTCTGATGTCAGTGGGGTTGATCCTAGGGTACCACTAATTGTTCTCATTGCGACATTTAGTTGGGTATCAATGAGATTTGTATAGGTGCTATTCTGCCACACAGGTGAACAATACTCAGCCGTTGAATAAATTAAGGCAAGAGAAGCTGTTCTTAAGTGTTTCTGCAGTGCAACCCCATGTACTGCCTGCTAACTTGCTTAGTAAGTTGTTGCGGGAAGATAATTTGGCTTTAACATTAGTTGAATGCTTTTTATAAGTCAAGCTTCGGTCAAAGGTGACCCCTAGATATGTTGGGAAAAATCATGTTTAAGTTTGGAGTTGCAAAAAGTTACATTGAGTTCTCTATTTGCTTCCTGATTGTTTAGGTGGAAGGCAGAGGCAATAGACTCTTGAGGATTAGGTTTCATGCCCCATTTATCAAAGTAATTTTCTATAGAGGCTAGGTCTTTGTATAGTGTTGATTCTATTTCACTGAATTTATGGTTATGGGTAGCAATGGCGGTATCATCAGCATAGATAAATCTTCTGCTTGACAAGGTTGGCAAGTCCATAGTGAAAACATTAAACAAGGTGGGAGATAGCACAGAACCTTGTGGCAGACCATTATTTCGAATTATATATTGACTTTTACTATTTCCAAGAATAACAGATATTTTTTTATTTGACAGCAGCTGGTCAATTAATAGGACAATATTTTTATTTCCAATTATCTTTGCAAATTTATAAAGAAGGCCATTTTTCCAAACAGAATCATGATAAATCAATGAAAGCTGCCCCTGTTTTCAGTTTCTTTTCAAAGCCTGTCTCTATGTAATTACTGAGGGAGAGCACTAGTTCACAACAATCTCTCCCTTCCTAAAACCTGCCTGCTCAATTGGAATATGAGGCTCAATAAGTGTGTTAAGAGTAATCTCTCCCAAAAAGTTTGTATGTAGAACAGCGTAAGGAAATGGGGCGAAAGTTTTTAACATTATCCAGAGGCTTGTTAGGCTTAGGAATAACCAGGATCGAAGATTCACGCCAAATTTTAGAGATTTTTCTAGTCTCAATGACATTAGTAAATAATTTTGCTAACCATATTCTTGCCTTTTGGCCCAAATGGATTAAGAAATCTGGTGGAATATTGTCCACACCAAGAAATTTTCCCTTCTTAACTTCTGTCAGAGCTTTATCAATTTCCTCTTTAGCAATTGGAGAGGTGAGATGCTGGTTCTTTTGAGAAGAGCGAAAAAGCTGCATGTTGGCTTTGTTTATTTTCTTTTTTTGACGGGGTGAAATTTTTGTTTGTGATGTTCTTAGGAGGTGATCAGCAAAGTCGTTTGCTGAAATTCTAGGTTGGCCACCATTACTTCTACAACCATCTTGTAATTTACGGATCAAAGACCAGGCTTCTTTGCTGGACCTTGTGAAATTAAGGTTCTTCATCCCATCTTTCCTTTCTTGTATCATTTAGAGACGGAATGAGTACGTTGGCAACTTCTTGGTATCCAGTTGCTTCACACTCCTCGAGTAGGGTTTCACTTTCTGCAGTCCATCCAGGTACATATTTTTTTTCTAAATCCCCTTGGGATGAACCTTTTAGCTGATTTAACAGTTAGCTTTTGAAAGCGGGAATAATTATTAGATGTAGGGGTAATTCTATTGATATTTACTTCAATAATTATTAGATGTAATTTGACCAATCAGCCTTTCTGAGATTCCAGCGAGGAACTGGAACACAGGAAACTATTGGTATATGGATTCCTAATTTTGTTATTATTGGTTTGTGCTGGCTTCTAGGGAAGAGACTCAATACTTTGTAAGATGGTTGGTAAATATTTTCTAAACCTTTTGAAATAAACCTTAGATCTGGATTGGTATTAGAGTTCCACCTAGCTGATTTAAAAGAGCGGGGTTGCTTTGCCTCATGGAGAATTTGAAAGCCATTTTTTCCATCCAATTAACAAGTGTTTGACCTTCTTCCTTATCTTCACGGTACCCCCACGAGCTGTGATGGGAATTAAAATTTCCTATAAAAAAGGCTTGTTTCTTATATAGTGGGAGAACTGAGTCTGGCCAAGGAGAGTTAGGGGGTTGATACACATTATGAAGAGATATATTATTTATGCGAGTGGATATGCAATAAGCATGATTACTATCAAGGTTTCTGCTTGTTGATGCCAGATTTTGCTTGATGAATGTTGCAAGTCCGTATTTCAGATGGGGCATATCAGATACCCGAATGTAACCAAGAATGTTAAGAATGTTGGAATTTTTGTCAGTGTGATTGGTTTCTTGCGGAGTGATTATGTCCACATCATGTTCCTTTGATAATTTATGGAGTATCTCTATTTTGGCCTTAGAGATTCCTTCTATATTGAGCTGTAAAATAATAGTTGTCTCACCTAATTCTATGGACTCTTTTTGGGGTTTATACTGATGAGGTGTTCCATGGTTGTCGAGGCCATGCAGTCGCTTTGAATTTCGGTAGCCAACAGCCCTCACCTCAGTAGCTGTGGCGCGGTTATCCCCCATAGTACCATCCGAGTTTGCGTTAATACTATAAACTTACTAGTCATATTAAGAGTAAAGCCAGGAGTTCAAGGAAGTCTGGCTGCCAAGGGTGTACTAAAAAGAGGGGAAATCCCCTATCTACAGCAAAACAATGCTGATACCCTCACATAGTTCAGCCCGCCAGCCGAGGCTGTTTACCAGGGTGTGGCCGATGGTGCACACTACCATCTACTTGGAGGCATATGTGAGAATTGAGTGCTTGTGGGAGCCAATCTTCGGTGCCTAGGTTTGTTAAACCAGCGGCTGAAACCCTCAGAAGGGTACTATCCCTCCATCCACCCCGGGAACACGGCAGATAATAATGGAGTCTGTATCATCAGAGTTCAAATAGCCAACGACTTGCCTACCTCCTTTCCTTAGTCCTTCTCGGCATGACGGGTTGCATTTAAACGTTCGCATGCCACTACGTACTGGTTCCTATGTCGTCCTCTCAGCCGAACTTTCTCGTCCTCACGAAGCGGTGAATCTCTTCGGCTTTCCCATGGCTCACTCCCACGTAGTGTTTGTTTGCCGCCGATTGCCATCTCCTCTTCAGACTCGACCGTCTTGGGTTTTCCTCTTCGCCGATGTCTCCTTTCTGTCTCTTCCCTTTCCTCTTCTCCCTTTTAATCTATCAAAATTAATCTCTCATTAATTCCTCATGTATATCCAGTGGCGGATCTAGAACTTAACAAGGGGGGGGGGGGGGCTAACCAAGTGGTTTGACTAATATGTTATAAGTTATTTCGAATAACCACCTCCCCTCCCCAGGGAAGTGATGGTCCTTGGGTCTTTTCTATATTGAAGTTTGTAAATGTAAATTTGTAAAAATATTGCATTATTGAAAATCTTTACAATTTATCCAACTGGTGTATGTTTAGGACCAATGGAGGGAGGGGCTATAGCCCCAGTAGTCCTCCCCCCTTAGATCCGCCACTAATATCTACCAATCCAGAGCTCCCTCGCTGAATCGTCTTCTGGTCACAACTATTTCTCCGGCGAGGGATTCCCCGACGAGAATCTCTGCTCGCCTCTGGACCTCGCTTTTGCGACGGATGATGTTTCATTCTCATGTCATCAAATTCGCCTGATTTCTTATCCACTTGTATCTGATGACATGATAGTGAGTCAGTTATTTTCTAATATTTATGGTTAATTGGCGAGTTATTTTATTATAAAAGAAGATTTAATTTATTGCAGCGATCTATTGAACTAAATTACGGTACATTATTTGCAAGCTCTGATAATTAATAAATTTGGGGACCCATTTCGTAAAGTAATCAGGACGTCTTAATTTATAATCCGAACATTCCTCCAAAGCACTGTTATGCTACATACGTTCTAGGCGAAAGAAACTAGTTGTTTTTCAAAAAACTAATTTTATCCCTATAGGGAAGATGCAACCCTCCAGGATCGCATCGATCGCTGCGAAATATCGCCAACTGGTGTCAGAAAGTAGTAACATCGTTAGGTAAACCACTGCCTACTATATAATAAACTAGTATTATATAATATACTATTATTATATAGTAGGCAGCGGGTAAACATTAGACATTTTAAAGAACACCTGCTTTCTTCAAGAAAATGAGTATGATATTGCCATGCAATTTTCAATCGATTGTTGATTGGGAACGATTGTGTAGAAAAAAAATAATCAGAAAAGGAAGAAATTATTTTTATTGCCTTAGAAACATCTCAGTAGACTTATTTGTTAATGGTGTTTTCAAGAACGCCCCCTTCATCTGTTCTTGGTGTTTTTTTATACATAGGAGGAAATATTGTAGGCTTGTAATCTGGATATTTGGTGGTAAAAAGGTTTACCATTTACAAAATGTCCAGAACAAATTGTACAGGGTGACAATAAATTATGGCAACAGAAATGAACGCGTCCAGGCGCGAATATATTAAAGCGCCACCAAATAATTTTTAATTCATTGCAATCATTGCATGTTCTTGGGCAAGTCGTCCGTGTTTTAACTTATTATTAGTTAATTGATGTGTGTTTTGAAATGGCAAGCAAACGCAGTGCAATTTTGGGTCTGTTTCGACAAGGAAAGCGTCCATGTGAAATTGTTCGTTTACTCAATGTTGGCACAGACGTCGTCTCCAAAGCAGTCAAACGGTTCAAAGAGCTTGGCCATGAAGGCGACCGTCCAGGAAGAGGAAGAAAGCGTACCACCAACACGTCCAGGAACCGCAAAAATCATCAGTAAGCGAGTCCAGCGAAATCCGAGGGTCTCAATGAGACAAATCGTTCGTGGGACCGGAATCAACCGCGAATCGGTGCGGAAAATGGCAACAGAGGAACTCAAACTCAAGCCCTACAAGCTCCAAAAACACCAGCTCCTCACAGACGAAAACAAGCGGGTACGGCTCCACAGATGCCGCCAACTCAAGCAGATGAGAAATGGAAGCGCATCCACTTCACAGACGAGAAGCTCTTCACTGTGGAGCAGGCACACAATCACCAAAACGACAGAGTGTAGTCAGCAGAGGCACACGGCACTTCTGCAGTCATCGAACGTCGTCAAAATCCGCAGTCCGTGATGGTCTGGGGCGGAATTTGCGCCAGTGGCAAGACACCCCTCGTTTCGTGGACCAAGGAGTCAAAATCAACCAACACGTTTACTGTCGTGACATTCTCGAAGCTGTGGTACTTCCTTGGGCTCGGCAGCATTTCGGCAATGCGGATTGGACCTTTCAACAAGACTCTTCTGCACCAGCTCACAGAGCGAAAATGACGCAAGAGCCATTTTCCGGATTTCATCACGTCTCAGCAGTGGCCGCCCTACTCGCCCGATCTCAATCCGATTGATTACAGCATATGGTCGATTTTGGAAACCAGGACCTGTGCTAAACGCCACAACAGTTTGGAGTCGCTGAAGAAGTCCCTGCGCCAAGAATGGGACCGATTGTCGCCCTACGACTTGCGGCCCATTGCTCAAAATTTCAAGACACGTTTGGGTCTTTCTTCACTTGCTCAGGATAATCTTTCTTGTTTGTAAAATATTAACTGAAATGCTTCACAGCTTGAATTTACATTCTCCTCCTTCCTGGATCTTTCTTTAATAAATGAGAACTAAACATAGACTGTATTCATTTTTATGGCATCCAACCACACAGCAATAATTTCTACCCTGGCATTAGGCACGCGTACAGGTCGTTAGTTTTTCTAACAGTCACTAGAGTGCGCCACGCATCAATCGAATTAAGGTTGCAACTTTCCTATAGTGCGGACACAATTAACATTTTTAAAACTAGTTTGAAGAAATAATAGGATACATAAAACTGTGTATACCGTTAAAATTCCAACGAGTAGTTTCCGAGTTACGCACTCAACATCGTAACACGTGGTCACATTGTAACGCCAAAAAAGATTTTTGACGTTCCATGAGTGTTTTAAACACAAAAATAGAAGTTTCCTTAATGAGGATGCACCCCCGTCTGCCCGTGAAGATTCGATTGTCGCTATTGCAAAATGTGTTTAGTGAAAATATGTGATAAAACTGAAATAAAAAGGATTGAATTTAATGAAATGAAAACAAGATTGTGATAAATAAAATGAACTAAGATAATTTTGGCGTATTTTTGACTGAGGCATTGTTGAAAATAAAACCTTACTTACCTTAGAGTTTGGATTGTTAGACGCGTGAGGACGATAACAATGTTGTTAACTTCGGTTTCTAGTTATTTTGGGCTTCTGAATTTTTGGAAGAGGCCGTGTACGGTTGAAGTTTTTGGGCACGAGGGATGTTCCGGATCCACCATGGAACTTCGATAATAGTTTTTTCAAAATACGATGAGACGTTCGCTTTGGGCCATGTGGAAAACCGATAAATTATCAGCGCGACGATGTCCCAGGAGCCCGGAGATAGATATGCCGAGCCTGGACTTTGCTACAAACTTTCACAGCGAGGTTCAACACTTTCGTCTGGTAATAGCGTTTGAATTTCGGCCATGATCATTAAGTTTGGCCAGAGACTGTCTTCGTTTTTTTGAATTTATTTCACAGAAAACCACAGGAAGGAGAAGACGGACGATTAACCGGTCGACCAGGAGAAGACTTCATGAGCGAGGAGAACTAAATTGGAAGAGCGACTAGAGTTTCTTTCTTTCCCTGATCGAGTTCGACGACGCCCGAGTGATTGACGATGATGTTGACGAAAAGACCGTGAGGTATCAGATAGGTTAAGATCGACATTCCGTACTAATTTAACTAACTAACCTGTCCATCGCCCTTACCCCCCCCCCCCCACTTACCTCCCCCGTCGGTCAGGTTGTGCTTCCTGTCGGCGTCTGTCGAAAGAAAAAAAAAGATCCGCCTAAACAAAAAAAAAGAGAAAGTAAAGAAAGAATTAGTCACAAAACTTTTGATTGCAATAGGAAGCTCAATGCAGAAGATATAAGTGAAAGAGATTGACGATTAAGTTAAAGCTTACTCCTTTACCTGATTGAAAGAAAGCTAAAATGATCTTCTAGGGTGACGGTAGACGTTTGGACTCCTTTAGGTTTCGTTTAATGAATTTTATGTTTGGGGAAAAGTTAAACGTTTTTGGATTAAAACTAGTTAAGAGTTTAATTTAAAGAAAAAGATGTGTAGGATTAACTGAGAATTCCCATTTTTATTGAGTTTTTATTTCTTTTTCTGACGGCTGTAGGCTGTAACTTAATTTTGTCTTAAACAAAAGAGAAAAACAATATAATCAAAGGGAGAACGGAATAAGAGTAAAACATGATGTTGTAGTGGTGGAGATTGAAAAGTAAGAAGAAATCGCCGAGATGAACTGTGACTAGACTTTGTGGGGAAGATAATCCTCAGAATAGAAATTCTCCCGATCCGAATTAAGAATGATTTGTTTGAGATGTAATTTTTGATATTATTCCAGAGAATAAAGCCTCAGAATTTTGTCCGAATCCTATCTAATATTGCGTTTCTTTCAGCATGGATAAACACATTAAAGAAGATAAAACACATACCATCCCATTTTGATTCAGCTAGTGGCTACGGGTTGTGGAAGTTAGAAGGTTGTTGTTGGGGCTTAGTCATTGGAACCAGAAGTTGCGATAATACCAACTCCCGTCTCGCTTAATGAAAACCAGTGCTATAGAAAGTTTTAATGACTAGCCAAAACCTGGCGCAACAACATGTGAGTACCAACCACCACCTGTTACTATGTAACTCGAAAACTACTCGTTGGAATTCGATCAAATTTTAATGGTAGACACAATTTTATGTAACCTATTATTCTCCCAAATTTCATCATCCTAGGTGTTGTAGAAAGTGAGTTATTAACTTGTTAATCTTAGTGGTGGCATTTTTATTTCTGTTCATATCTCAGTTATCGTTCAAATTCGGACCCATGTTCATATGAACTTTTTTGCTTGGAATCCCAATATATAGCGCTCTCTAACTATGGCCTTCTAGCAGTTCTACCACAGATTAAAGAAAACATTTTTTCTCTATTTTCTTAAATCTGAGATTCTATCCGACTTTTACATATGTGTAGAATAATGCATCTGGTTTCGAAAGAGGAAGGAATAGAATGAAAATAAAACAGTACTTTGATCTGACGTTTCTTCAGCCCTGGCTGTGGTTGTATTCTCCTATTTCGCTCGCCACATACTTGAGCTTGGAAGAGCTTGTGACAACATGTAGGCTTTGTTTAACCACAGTCGGCCCATGGGAAGAGAAGATAAAACAAGAAATTAGTCCTTCCGAGGAAGGTATAGGAAAGTAGCGGAAGTGCTGAGGTCATCTACTTTTACCCTTTTATCTGCACTTTTTAACCCCCCTCCCCATTTTTTAATCGAAAAATTGATTTTCTCGAACGTAGTATTTAGAAAATAAAAAAAGAGCTCTATCCTCTTTCGTATCTCATTATTTCCGGTTGAATGATATATCACATGCCATATGTTGCCATAGTTCTAAACACCAAGTGACTGCCACCCCCACAACTCCGACCCTATTGGGACAATTTGACCCAAACTTTACAGTAATGTTGATCTTGCTTAGTAGAATCTACATACCGAATTTCACTCCTTTATATGCATAAATAATCGTAGACCTTTTGGTTTCCTCTAATGTCCGTCCCCGAAACTCCGACCCCAGTGGGCCAATCAAAACCAAACTAAATAGTGAAGGTGCTCATGCCCATAGTAAGCTACATTCCTAATTTCAACCTTCTATCTCAAAAAATGCGGAAATTATGAAGGGGACGGACGGACAGACATTGTGAAAACAATAAGTAGCTTCATTCTTCCGCTACTTAATAATTTGAAATGCCCTTATTTTAAAAAGGTATCGTTCACTACTGTAGATGGACTTATTCTAAACTTGCTAATAACCGATATAGAATAAGAAATCATAAAAATTGACTTTAAAAAATCATTTGTTCATCTAAACATTCAACAATTCCAAAATTCCACGCGAATGACGTTCCTAGCCTAAATATTTCTTGGCAACCTAATCATACTTTAGATGTGAACTCGCCCTAATGTGGTGAACTTCGACGATACAATGGATACCAATATTCATCCGTTATACTTTGTTCTACCAGAGTGCTAGGATAGCTTTTAGAGCAATGGCATGCAAGGAGAGTTTCGATTTAATGCATCTACTCCGATGCAACTACATTAACCCGGTTGTTGGCCACTTGGTGAAAATTCGCACGTGGCCGACTCCTCTTCATCTAGTGCTCGATAGCCGGCTTCAGTTCCTTCTATGGGGCTTGGTTTTTTTCTTCATGAATGTACATGATCGTTTGTTTCTAATAAATAATATTTGATTAATTTTCCATTTTCTGATATTATTATTTATTAGACTTATCGAATTCCATTTTTCCATCGTTTGTGTCTGTTTGCTCTGCAATTCCAACAATCTGAGGTAAGTTATTCACTGATTGATAATCTTTTGTTGCGTTCGCACTTTGCTCTCGATATATTGAAGCCAAACTTGGGCATTCATCACTTGAAGCAAAACAGTGCGTGGGCGAAACCGATACAGCGCCGAAAGGGGACTGCTTTCTCTGCCGCCTTTCCACTATTTCTCATTTACAATCACAGGCAGACAACCGATGTTACAGATATAGACAGTGGCGGGTTTAACGGGATGCGAATGTTATAAAAATAGGCCGTACGACCCCGAATGTTATAAAAAATAGAAAAAAACCCTACGCAAAAAATCGATTACAATTTTTTTACAGAATAGCATTCTTTGATATAAATATAATACATTCCCGTTGAAATTTTTAAATTTGATCCATAATTTCAATTTAAGAAACTGCTTTGAAAAGTGAAAAAACGGCGTTTTGCCCCTCGCTTCCGCTGGCCATTTTTTCCGGAAGTGACGTAGTTTGAGTCAAATGAGGCCAACGAAAAAGACAGTCCCAGACGCGGAAAAGTCACCTGTCCATAGTAAGAAAGGCCTTGACGCGAAAAAGTCACCTGACCAACAATCCAGCCTTCATTGTTTTCAACAAATAAAAAAATACTGATTGTTAAAATCCAAGATGGAAACAATGAAAATTATATTGTTTTTCGGTCTACATTGTTATTCGGATTGCATTGTTATTCTACGTTTGACTCGAGGCTAACGAGAAAAACCAACTACGTCACGGCCTCACCCAAATCCCGCTCATTATTATTTTTTCACACATTTAAAGTTCGAATTAAACTTTTTTAAATATGCCACGATGTTATGAATAGGTTAGACTTTCGATTTAAATAAAGTTGTATATGACCGTAGAGTTGTCCTTTAACAGGTAATTAATGAAATAATTGAAAGTAAGTTTTTATTTTATGGAAGGAAGCTTTAATTATTCAAATCAAATAGCAGTAAATTTTGAGGGCTCCAAAATTGAGGCTCCTAACTTCAGTTTAAGGGCCCCAAAATTTTTACCGCTTGGGACATCCGCCTAACTTGAGCCGTCCTTATTACCATTAATCCCCTTAAAACTTAGTCTCCTTAAAGCAAGCATTTAATATCACCCCTTGTTGATGCAACATAGAAACACAAACAGCCAATTGTTGATAAGAAAACAACTTGCCGATTGTTGGCCCAAACTTTGCCTTGCTTTGTTGGTCCATGCATATTGTTGGTGAGATATCTCCTATTTTTTCGATATTTTTGCCATCTGAATATCGATTAGAAGAGCGTAGGAGGCCAACGGGAGATCGGGCGTGAACGGGACCTAGCCTAAGACACTCTCTGGGCCTTCGAGGTCCTCTGTGCAAAATTTCAGCCTCGGGGGTTGCCCGGTTCAGAAGTTATGGAGTAACAAACAAACAAACAAACAGACGGAAAGTGCGCTATATATATAAAGTATAACGCCCCAGCTTAATTTTTTTTTGATCGTGATTCATCTATTAGAAAACTATCTGTTAAGATTATATTGTTCGGCCATCAATATGAGTAGGAGACTTTTATTTGACAATTTCTTAAATGCGTTGATGTGAATTGTTGTCCGCCACCCTTTGTTGAGGATCTCAGTCGCCTGAAACTCGGACGCCAACAATGAAAAAACAATGACTTAAATGCTAAAAGCGCGAGAAAGCGTTATTTTGTTTTTTTTTGGTTTCCTTTTTCTTTCCGCCGGAGGGCGAGAAAATTATTCTTGAAATTGGACGACGTGGCTTGAGTGTAAAGGCCGTGCCTTCCGTCAAGGAAGTATTCATTTTTGCTAAATGAAAAGAGATGGAAGTTGATGAAGTCGGACTTGACACTACCTTGTAGAAGGAGTGTGAACTGGCTGAATCGAGCTTTATTCCATGCGTCGAATTTCGCAACCTTTTCGGCGAGATAAGCCGGGAATCATTGCCGAATAGATGAGTATCAATACCGAAGTATACTTACTTACTTTTCAAACGCGCTTATCCGTTAGGGTCACGGGGGCAGCAGCCCTATGGAGGATCTCCAGCGATCGCGATCTTCCGCCATCAGGCGCATGTCCTCCCTGGTAATACCCAAGCGAATCGAACCCAGATTCTCCATGTAGTCTAGCCACCTGGTTCTAGGCCGACCCCTTGGTCTCTTACCCACGGCTTGGAAAATAACAACTGCCTAGGAAGACCAGTTTGCGGCATCCATATCACGCGGCTTTTTTGTAGTTCAGCAGTTCCTTGTGTGATCTCTAAGTCCTTGAGATTTTTATTCAAGTTTGGTGTGATACTTCCAAGGGTTCCAATGACTATTGGGACCACTCTACAGGATTTCTTCCACAGTCTTGTAATTTCAATGCATAAATCCCTGTATTTTGTCAGTTTTTCAGTTTCTTTTTCCCTTATTCTTGTGTCCCTGGAATAGCCACGTCAATGAAGGTGATTTTGTTTGCTTCCACTATTGTTATGTCTGGAGTATTATGACTTTAGGTGGAGATCCGTCTGAAGTTTGAAGTACCAGGGGATTTTGGTATGTTCATTTTCAATGATTTTTTCAACTTGATGGTTGTACCAATACTTTTTGGTCTTGAAATTGAATTTTTTGCATAATTGCCAGTGGATCATAGTAGCTACTCTGTCATGACGTTGTTTATAATCAGTCTGAGCAATTTTACTGCACCCACTGAGCAAATGATCAACTGTTTCCACTTTATCATGGCATAGACGACATTTAGTCTTGTTAGTGGTTTTGTGAATTCTTGCTTTTAGATTATTTGTGGCTAATGCTTGTTCCTGAGCTGCAAAAATCAGTGCATCTGTTTCCTTCTTTATCGTTCCGTTTTGAAGCCATCTCCAGTTGCGTTTATCCACCAGTGCTTCTGTCTGTATGAAAAATTATTATTATTATTATTAACATTGTTTGGGGAAGCCAAACTCGGATCAAGTCCGGAAGCCAATCCCAGAGGCGGACCCAAAAGAGGGCCAAAGCCCAAGGGACTCAAATGCGAGGGAGGGAAAGTCATGCACTCGTGGGAGTATTGATGTTTGGGTGTAGGAATTTCCTTACTATGTGACAGGTGTTTAGAATTGTGGCTTTCTGTAAGGTTTTGTATAAGTGTGGGTTTAAATTTAGTGTTGACAGGCTTTTGTGTAGCGAGTGTGGAATAACCCCAGTGGCAGAAACAACGATAGGGACAATGTGTACTCTGTTATCTCCCCAAAGGAGTTTTATTTCATTTCTGCATTTTTTGAGGTAGAAGGTTGAAATTCGGAAAGTAGCTTACCATGGGCATGTGCACCTTCACTATTTAGTTTTGTTTAGATTATCCCACTGGGGTTGGGAATTAGAGGGGCCCAAAAGGTCTGCAAGATCCGTATATTTAGTGATTTTGTCAGTGTATGTTTTTTGTAAATTGTGTGTGTTGGGGATGGAGATATCAATTATGTAAGTCACTTTGTTTTGCTTATCTACTAGTGTAATGTCTGGTCTGTTTTGGTCTTAGTTTTGTCAGTGAATATAGCTCTGTCAAAATAAAGTTTGTGTGGTGTTCTCTAAGACAGTGTCGGGGATATATTTACAGTAAAGAGTGTGAATGTCCCTTAGCTTGTGTATCTTAGCTAGATGTTGATGTTGGCTACCTGGTTATGTCTGTGTAAATAATCTGTCTGCGTGAGTATTTTGCAACTGGATATGACGTGTTGGATGGTTTCCTCTGTGATAGGGCATTTCCTGCAAGACCCGTCAGTCGATTCTTTGATAATGTTTTCTGTAGCTTTTAGTGTTAATAACCTGGTCTTGTATGGCAATCATGGTTCCTTCAGTTTCCCCAAAGAGACTCCCTTCACTCAACCAAAAGTTCGACGCTTTTTTGTCGACGTGCGGCTGGTTGAGGTCAGAAAGATGTCTACCGTGGAGTTGCTTTCCGAGCCATGATTGAAGTTGTAGAAATGTTATGGGTGTTCTGCATGCTGTTCAGATTCAGAGGTGTGTATTTTGTATCAGCCATGCGGACTGCTTTGTGTAATGGTGATGTGTGTTGTTTAGAGTGAAAGAATTCTCTGAGTGACTAGTCTGTTTCTGGTGTAGATCTGTTATGTCAATAAGACCTCTGCCTCCCTCTGAACGAGGCAAGGTGAGTCTTTCAATAGCTGCGTGTGGATGGTGCTTTCTGTGCTTTGTAAGCAGTTTACGTTGTTTCCTTTCAAGTCCGTCAAGATCTGTGTGTGTCCACTGTATGACTCCAAAGGAGTAGGAGAGTATTGGCGTGGCATAAGTATTGATGGCCTTGATTAAATTTCTGGAATTTAAATGCGTTTTAAGTATTGTCTCTAGCCTATGAAGATATTGTTTAGTGAGTGTATTCTTTGTGTTTGTGCTCCAGAAGCTTGGCTTGCTTAAATCCTAGGAATGGGCCCGAAATAATGGTCTCGACTTAAATACACGAAAGTCTTTCACCGTTTCTTTTACTCGGAAAACAGCTCCGTTTTTTTCGATTATCGAACTGAGGAGGGCATTCTTACAAGAAAGAGTGTGTTAAAAGATCTGGGAGTGATGTTCGCAGACAATTGCTCCTTTCGGAGCCATCTTGGGCTACTCAATCGCGATATTTCTCGTCGCGTGGGACTCATAAAAGTCTCACCCATTTTTTCAATGATTACAGAATTTTTATTACGCTATGCAAGGCTTTTGTAATTCCTAAATTATTGTATTGTAACTGGGTGTGGTTCGGCGGTAACAAGCAAATGCTTGCTTTTTTGCAGCGTAAATTCTTAAGTTTTAAAAATTTCATTTTTAGCAGATGCAAAATAATGATTTATTGTATGACATTAACAATGTATTTAATATTGATGTAATTATTAAGCGCTCCCTGTTTAACATATTAATTAATCTCTATTATGAGAGGTTGAAGGTTCCTGTTATCCTTGATGGTTTCGACTTTCATGATGTAAGATAAACCCGTAAAGGTTATATATTAATAAAGATGAATACACTCCTTTAATTAAAATAGAAAAATAGGAAAATTAAAATAAATAATTAAAAAAACAAAGAAAAAAGTCACCAGAGTTAAAGTTTACGGACGAAGAAACACAGGACTTGTGAAGAAACTCAGGACGAAGAACACAGGTATGAATAAACACAGAAGATGTACAGAAGAGACGAAGATCAGATGAAAACACAGAAGATATACAGAAGAGATGAAGATCAGATGAAACACAGAAGAAACACAGAAGAGACGAAGATACTGCGAAGAAACGTTACAGGAACACAGGGAGGTACACAGGTCTATGATGGAGGTTCGATGATTAGTGATGTAAATGACTCGTGTTGTAAATGACTATCTTTAATATTAACGTTTTCGGGATTTTTTTCCCATCCTCAGATTTAAAGTTTTTTTGAATGAATGAATGGAATATAATAATAACAAAATAAAACAATGTTGTCTAATACAATGTGTGATTATTTTGATTGTTGTGATCGGGATTGTTGGATGTAAGGGAAGTGATATTATATTTTTTTATTTTTTAGTCAGCCTTTTAAATGGAGGACTAATTTGCGTGAATTAGATCCAACGTACAAGATCATAAAAAATTTCACGAATAATTTTGCAGAAACTAACCTTGGCGTTTTGAAGGGTAAGCGCTTATATCTGTTCGACTAAAGCTTTTGCTGTTTCGTTTTTTAGTTTTTTTTTCTTTTATTCTTGTTATTATTATCATTATTATTAGTAATTGATCGTTTTCGTGTAATTTTTATTAGTCTGTCTGTAACCTGTGTCTTTTGTGATCTGGTTGATAATTTCATAGTTAACTTTATTACTTAGGTCATTGTTAATTCAGTTTTTAACTTTATTTAACCAGTTTTACTTATTTGTTATTTTTATATGTATTTTCATTAACCCCGCTTTGGGCCTATTGCCTGTTGGGGGACAACATGGGGGTTTGATCTCTCAGCTGAACATAGCTGTCTGTTCTCTCCCTGCTGTTGTTACATTATTATTATTATTATTATTATTATTATTATTATTATTATTATTATTATTATTATTATGCTCCTAGTCTTCAGAGGGATCAGACATGCTGATATGACTCAAGGCCTGATTGAGATTCGATGCATAGAGAAGAAATAAGATGGTTTTTATTTCTTCTTTATGATTCGATGCTATAGTTTAGTTTTCAAAGATGGATTTGGACTTCGATTAATTTTGCGTTTCATCTGGTGGCTCCTCTGATGTGTATGGAGGTGCCATTGATAGTATGCCAAGTAGTGGCCATCCATGTTATGAGTTGAACATTCTCTTTTAGGTTATTTAGAGATGCAACCACACGTCATTTGATTATTTAATTTCTCGTTTTTTCAGGATATGTATTTGATAAGCTACTACATTAGAAGGTTGCATTCTGA
>JAHWFO010028926.1:1961783-1990044 GCA_023313115.1 Rhysida immarginata | reverse complement strand
CGATTTTCCCCATTAAAAGGAGACTGAACACATTTAAATTTAAAATTGGATTTATAATAGTTTAATAAACGTGGGTTGTTTAAAATTTGATGATTGTTCTGAACGTGGCAGAAACGTGTCTCTAGAATATAATGACACTGGATACTGCGGATAGCTTTAACTAGAAATAATTGACTAAAAGATAGATTATAAAATGAGAACAACTGATAAAATGAAAAATTAAAAAGGTTTTTTTAAAAGCTTTTATTAAACTTGCAATGTTAGTTTGTTTAGGTCAAATCTTGTAATCAATATTAAACCAACTTCCCGACAAGCTATGGAGCTGAAACTTGACACACATACACAGGATCGATGACAATTTATGTTAAAGAAAAAAGTTTTCAAATCGGTTCATAGGTTCGTGTTCTAATGGTACTAATTCATTTTTACGAATTGTTTGTTGTGACAATTGAACAATTCGTTATGGCGAGAGTTAAATATATCTATTGTTTATTGTTGCAAAATTAAGCTTTATTGTTGCCACTAAATAAAACATTATAAAAGCTTGATTTAAAAAAATCTTTTTCCTCTTATCTTGTTAGATTTGAACTCCCCTCCCCCCAAATACAAAAAAAAACTTCGTTACACATATATAGTTTACGTCTTCTCCTTGTGATGTTTTTTTTTTAATAAGTCACATACACCATCTGGCCATTCGTCACCGGACACCCCATACGAGTAAGCTAAACCGGACTCTGCACGACATCAGTATTGTGTAGGGCCGCCTTTCGCCACGATCCTACGAGGAAGACTTTCCACTAATTTTGCTATACGTGTCGACGGGAATCTTGCTCTATTCATCCTTCAAATTGGCAAACAGCACGGTGATGATCTTTGGGCGGCATGGCCTGGCTCCCGGCGCTCCAATTCTGTCCGGGGAAAGATTCTGCAAGATTTGCAATTCCCGTAGATTTGGTGAGCTCTGAGCTAGCGCTCATGACATGCAATATCTGCTTAATAGGATTAATATCTGTAGGTTAAGTGTTTTAATGGAAATATGATATTATGGGATGTGTGTGATCTGATGACTTCATGAAATTTATCATACCTCGGACTTTTCTGAGAGCTGAATATATCATCCCATACAAAAAAACATTTAAATTTAAATCTAATTACTTTCATTTATTGCTTTTTCTCCATATGGAAAAATATCATAACAATTTCGGATTAATATCTGGGGCGTTGGAAGTCCAGGCCATCAAGTGAAATCCATCAGCAAGTTCTGGCCTTGTGGCAAACAGCATTGTCCTTCTGGAAGACACCTTCTCTGGCGGGGAAAGCAGAAACCATGAAGCGGTGTAACTTGTAAGCAAGGATGTTCACATAGTTCACGGCTTTGATGGAATGTTTTACAACAACCGCCGGTCCGAGGGACGCTTATGAGAACGTCCTCTAACGTATAATAACTCCATCATCGGGCTATTTGCGTCCCACAGTGCATATGTCGATCAAGGGTTCAACTGGAAGACTGCTTGCCATGAAACGGCCATCGACGTCATGCAAAAGAAAGCGTGACTCATTGGACCATACAACTCTTCTCCATTGTTGAATGTTGTCACGTGGTGAAAGAGACGGTACTCAAGAAAGTAATGTAAAAATAAAGTTTAATTAGCAGAGTAATAGTTATTGGCATACAATTACTGATAAGCTCTATCAAAAATCCCAAATAGAAATGAATATAAAATAAATTGATGACATCTGTGTAGCGAAACACAAAATAAGTTGGTGAAACACTGGGTCTAATAATCGAAGCCAGATCCGCTGATGAGGAAGTGGAGGCGTCGCCCCTAACCAGACTAGTTTGAATTTTACGGTTGAAAAATGCCAATTGGGCCTAATCCTAATTCAGTGCTCACTGATATGGATGAGCACTTCAACTTTCTACGTCGGCGAAATGATTCCGGGAAAATGATGCATTGTACTAAGTAATCACAAAATTATGAAATCATTAGAAAACGCACACTTTATATGATATAAAAATAGAATCCTAACTCCACAAGATATTTTAACGTTAAACAATAACAGGCAATACGCAATTCTATAAAATCAATAGGCAATGCCTCCAATATGATGTATTATTTATGTTTGTAATGAAAATGGATATACTTCTATTATCTTAGAAGATTTAACTGGAGCAATTTGGAGTTGAGGGAATAATTTAAACAGCTCAGATAGATAATACTTTGAACGTGAAGAATAGCGCAGGAAATATTCTGTGAGAAACTAAGACGTGGAAGAATGTAATTGAAAATTGTTCGTCACAATTATAATGCTTTCTTGTTTACTTGCTGGACTGAAGCACATCCACTCTCCTCTCGTAAACGTACAGGCTTCTCACATTCTGACTGCTTAACACCATTCGGACAACTAATAGAATTAATAAGAGCATAAAATAAGCATTTATTTTTAAAACTACAGGGCAAACATTGAACTCAAAATCTTTGACAAGCTTAGGAACCAGCGAGGGACTGAATGACTGCGTCTATTTTCTTTTAACGGAATCCTTATCCTTTGACTCTTGTGAAGCATGACAGTCGATATGTAACGAGCAATCACCAATATCAATTAAACGAGGTTGTTCCACTTTAATCAAATCAAAGTCTTGCTTAGAGAATAAATTGTCATAAGATTAATGCTTACAAGGCTCGTCCGTCTGGTGCTGAATACGCTCCGTCTGTCTTCTCGTCTCGTAGAGGTCCTATCTTCCCTGGACAGAAATCGCTTCTCCTCGGAGGCTTAAACAATTTTCCTATGAATCAGTTAAAGTAAACATGGATTTAGACTAATTTTGGGGTGCTCTACAAGTTCGTAATTGGAAATTTTCTTCTATCTCTGATAGAGAAAAAGTTACGGTTTGAATGACTTTGAAGATGACCTTGAAGGTCACTTTTGAGGTCGGAAATGGAAAGCCCACGATCCACTTGTTATAAGACGTTTTGGTCTGTGATATACATCATAGTGCTAGACTTTTCGGACATCCTGTAGATTTTACCTTCATAATCACAGTATTTGCATATTCAAAATGTTCCCAACTCTGCTGAGCCGCGGTGTTCGAATATCTTTGTGGGAGTAAAGTTGTTTCTCAGACATGTGGGAGTAAACTTGCTGTATTATAGTCATATGAAAAGTTCCAATAACCAAGCAATACGATATTAACCAATACGATATTTTTATTAGATTGTTTGAAACTATAAACATTTCATCAGTTTTTTCAGTGCTCTGCTCGAAGTCGTACATTTTTAAAATTTTTTGATATTGATTAGTTATGCAATAAGTAAATATCTCAGCTTTAGTTCATTATTGTATTAGCTTATATAAGTAGAACATCAATATTTTTCTCTTTTTATGATCATGTCTTGTTTCATAATGTATGCGGTTTTCATTTATGCTTACCTCAAAATTTGAACACTGGAGAAAAAGTATTAGGAATCTAATACGTTGCATTTCGCTACAAAAATCAATTTTGAATGAAATAAAAATTAACTATAGACTCTAATGAGTTAAAATGAACTTCGTTTTATGCAAAACTCGTTAAAATTATTTTTGTGGGCTGTGGTAATTTAATTCCTTTATTATTTTCTATCCATATTATTTCGTTCTTCCTATGTTGAAAAATGCTCTAGAAGAGCGTGTTGGTTTTGTTTTTGTTTTTTTGTTGTTGTTGTTTAAATTTTCATCTACAGTTATTGAAATTCCTAAAATATTACCTGCTCCAATCAAAATTATTCTTAAAATTCTATTCCTCAACTTAGCAACACAGTTATCCCCTTATTATTATGCGTAATAGAAAATTAATAAATATTTTCTATTAAGGGGATGGAGAAAATGCGTTGGTGGAAAGTTCGGCCATGAAAATAAAAGCATTTGAAAGGTTTAGACAAAACTAATTAACAGTTAGTCATTGGTTCGCTTATAAACAATTTTATTTACATTACATGCAGGAAATCTGGTTACTTTTAAATCCATAATGTTTATTATTTTTTCCCGGAAGAAATTTACTCATATCTATCATATGATGACGAGTCAATGAAAGCGCTTAAAACTGCAAGCTAAATCTAAGAATTTGTTCTCTGCAATTAAGGAAATTGTAAATCAATCAAGAAGAAGGTTTTCATTTTGCAAAAGCGTTTTAATTACTGTTTATCAATTAAGAAATGATGTGCTTTCAGGCAGACATTATGTTGAAAAAAAATAGGCAGTCTACGTCGGAAAAAACTTACCTTAGACGTATATAGTGTCACAGAAAAAGTGTGCCAAGCTTTACAGATTTAATTGATGTTTTTTTCACGACATTTAATTATATAGTGGAATTTAGCAGCATACCGGTTTCGGCTAGATAGCCATTTTCAGTGCTTTTCCTAAGGTCTATATTTATAATGAAGTTTTTTTTTTTAATTTTCAATAATGCGTGTGTATTATTGTTGGTTGTTGTTGATGAATTTTATATTGTTACAGGTGGTGTTATTGTTGCCAGATTGAATTTAGAAATTTAAATTATAAAGAATATCCCAACTGCAAGTATCACATTATCACAATGTAATCTCTTTATTTTCATTGTATTAATATAAAATATCACATTATATAAAGACCATAAGAAAAGCACTGAAGATGGCTATATAGCAGAAATCGGTATGGTGCTAAATTCCACCATTTAATTAAATGTTGTAAAAAAAACCATCAATTTAAGCAATTAAATCAATTAAATCATTATAATAAACATGACCCTACTTCTTTATAAGCTTTACAGACTTGTAGAGAATAAAGTTCTAAGGAAAATATAAATAAAATGATAAATACTAAAGTAATAAATTTAAATTGGAGTTAATGCTCAAATATAAGGTAATGTGACGTTATCACGTGTTGTGTAGAGATTTTTTTTTGGGAAAACTTGATCAGTGGAATAATAGTGGCTATTATTCGGTTAATTGGTGGGAATCTAGATAGATATTAATTTTGGTGGTTAGTCTATGTTAGGTGGATAGAATTAATTATTTTAATGTTGGACCCTGATAATACTACACGATTGTGAGAGTAGTGGAGGGGAGGTGCTCAAACAGGATGAAACTATTCTTTTTTAGAATTTGTGTGATTTGAGCAGAAATTAGTCTGTGAATTAATTGGTGGGAAGAATTATTGGGTTGGTTTAAGGATCAGTTGTGTCATGGAATAAATATTGAGTTTATAGCTATCATGCTAGGTTGTATTTTTCTTGGTTGATCTTAGTGAAATGAGAAGGGGGAAAGGAGGCCGGATGCATGGCTCCTATAAAAGAAATCGTGGGAAATCGAGAGTATGAGTCGGCTCTCCGCCCTGGTCGGTTGAGGGGGGAAGGTTAGCCGAGATGCGCCGAGGCGGCTGTGAAACTCCCGCAGCCCGTCGAAGTGATCTGATGGCCTCTCCTCCCAAAATCAGCGTTCGTGCAGGCTCATCATGTAGGTTTATTAAGTGCAGGTTAATTAAGGGTTTATTGAGAGACAGTAATGTAGTCATAATGAGTTCTGGCATGACAAAGAATTTGAGGGTGGGCTATGTTGACGAAAAAGGCTGCTGTGCTGAATTCAGTCAGTTAATCAGATGGCTTCTCCTTTCATTTTCGGAGTATGCAGGCTCATCAACATTGATAGTGACATGGAAATTCGACATGGGGGGTGTCAGGTGTCGGAGTTGATCTGGGCAACCCAATCGGGTAGAGCTCCGCATGTTGTACATTCCGCCCAAGCTCACTGCATCAGGGTGACAGTGAACTGCATCATCGGACAATTTTATACGTAGTTAGCATGTAACAGAGTCATTATTGGAAATTGGAAATTGGAACCCCGACATTCTTCAGAGCGAATTGGAGCAAGTAACGGAATTTTCTTCAAGTGACTGGCATGATTAGGAACCCAACATTGAGAGAGGAAGACAACTACATATTTGAAATCATCTGTTGAACTTAGTGGGGACACTTTGAGACCTCCAGTGGACTCGCTCACTAATCGATCCGGATTATCTTCAAGTGTGTTTTTTTGTGCTTCAGTGTGATAAGTGAAATATTTTATGGCCTGTTTAACATAAAAGTGTTTTGTGCCCAAGTTTGGATTAAATGTGATCACAAGTCTGCAGGTGTCTGAAACTATATGATTGTAAGTAGAAAGGAAAACTTTTGATTTATAGAATTTCTTAGTTGTCATGAAACAAGTATGATAAGGAACAATTTGAGAGAACTTCATTAGAATTGAGTTTGTTAAGTAGTGCTCAGAGCGGTTGAAGAGTTTAAGATTTGCCTATTGAATATTTATCTCATTTACATTTATTGAATTTTTGCATGTTATTGTAGTTGTAAGTAATTGGGGATTTAGAATAACTTTCTTCTTGAGCGTTAAGAACTATCACTTCTTTCCTTAGATGTAAGTTTTTATTTATTTTAGTATCTCATTGGCATTCTTTTATCCTTGAATAAAAAGATGTTTATTTAATTCTAATCCTTGCCTATCTTATTGGAATAAGTAAGTCACAACCTGCCACTTTTTAAAGAACCCAACCTTTGTCCTTGATTGAATGTTTTGATTGTTTTAAAAGGGTTGACATTGAGCTAGCTGAATTTTGAATTCATTGCATTGGAGTCTGGTGGTGATAAAATGGGGGGGGGGGTCCAATCAATGGGATATTGGATACATTGGCACCCTTCATGTAAGGTGGTACAATCAAGGACAGAGGTTACAGTAAAGATATTTATATACAGGGTGTACCCAAATGCTTGCCCTGGTTTCATGATTTTATTGTAGATGTGATATTTGACATCACGAAACTTTGCAAATACATAGAGCAACTCGCCAAATTTTTTTTTAAATATCCGGCAGATCTATGTTTTCGTTTGCGGCCGCTAGAAGGCTGCAGCTGTAAAATTGGAGCGATCGTGTCGGAAATGATGATCAAGAAAGTTGCCATGGCCTCCACGCTCCCCTGACTTAACTCCTTGTGACTTGTTTGTATGGGGGTGTTTGATGGACTTAGTGTTTGTGCTGCTATTACCAGCTGTTCTGCCATTACCTGGCTCGTATCTACGATCTTTTGCTGAAATCGGCAGAGACATGCTTCATTGATTACTGATTTTATATCTGTAGAGTCACTAAAGGGGCACATAATCGAGCACCTGTAACATGCAAAAAACTTGGCAAGTTGCTCTATGTACTTGTAAAGTTTCGCGATGATTTCTTAAATAATATACTACAATAAAATCATGAAACCGGAGCAGTCATTTGCGTACACCCCATTAAGGTGATGGGTGCAGCAGCCCAATAGAGGAACTCCAACGTTCGCGCTCTTTCACCATGAGACGCATGTCCTCAATGGTAATATCCAGATTCGACTTGAACTCAGATTCTCCATTTAGTAAAGCCATCTGGTTTTAGGCCGACCTCTTAGTCTTTTACCCACCGTCTTGAAAATAGCAACTGCCTAGGAAGACCAGTTTGCGGCATCCGTATGACGAGAACTTACTAACGCAACTGATACCTCTCAATGCGGAGAAATAGCAGCTAAACATCTAAACACTCCCTTATTGTGTACTATATCTAAGAGGGTAACACATGCCACGCCTCTCAGAATTCTTATTTCGGCCGCTTGCATCTGCGATCGCACTCCTTCAATACGATCCGATGTGAGAAAGTATGCGATCAAAGACAGATTTGAAAACAGGGAGTGTGGCTATGCTTTTTATAGTTCTATAGACATGTCATGAAAATCGCTCCTCCTGCAATAGATCAAGTGGTCATGATGTTGGCTACGTTTATCAGCCAATCAGGGGCTGCCTTATTCTCACTGCACAGATTTTTTATTTATCTTTAATATTTCCTGTTGAAAGTGCGCTTTGTTCACCACGTGCACAAGCAACATGTCAAACAAGAAAATATTACGATTCTTGTGAGGAAAATTATTTTCGCATTAATTGCAAAAATAGCCCTTTTAAGGGCACCAATTTAGAGTTAATTCATTTAACTCCGTGCGAGGTTGTATTTTACTCCAGTTGGCTTCCATGGTAACGCAGTGATTGACAGTTCTCATGATTCGCTGTAGATTACGTTTCGTTTACCACGCATCGACACAGTTCGCGTCTGTCACAGCTTGCTGCACCGATTCGAACATCCTATTCTCTGTCCTGCCGCCATCACTCGTAAATGCAGTCCCGAGATAATTGAACTTCCCCACCTGTCTTAATGGGGCTTCCCTTACCACTGAGCAGGCTGTCATGAAAGGATCAGAATTTCAGTTTTAGCCATACTGACTTTCATCCCAGCCTTTTCACACTTGGCTGCAAACCGATCTAGTGCGTGTTGACGGTCAAGTAAGGTAAATTATGACTGGAAAAAATGGAAGGAAAAATTCCACAAACTGGATTCGACCAGGGACCACGAGTATCACGCTCGTCATTTCTATAAACTGAGCTATCAAGTATTACGCTCGTCTTCGTCAGCTTGCTGATAATTTGGAAAGGAGGAATTCCCCATCTGCGAACCGGGTGCCTGCCCTATCATTGGATTTCCACCTTGACTACTTGTAGTCTTCAGGACACTTGGTGTCAGTGTCCGCGATAGCCCAGGTGATGGAAACAGCGAGCGTGATAATCGCGGTCCCTGGTTCGTATCCAGGTCTCAGAATTGTTCCTTTTTTTTTACATTAACATCTTTACAAGAGATGTCAATGTATGCTCGAATGGCTGCCCCTGTCAGGTCACTCCACAAACCTTTAATACCTTAAATGTCACTGGAGGTCGTGGCACAAGTATTGATTTGCATACATTTACACAATCAGGACCATTTCACAAATAAGCTTACTACCTGAACCCTCACAAATGGGATCGTTGATGCAGTTATTAAGAGGCCGTGAATACTGAGGTCTGTAGGTTCCAATGTGGGCTGCACCACATTGCCGAGTCGCTCGCGGGAAGCCAACAATCAGCCGGCGCAACATACTTTAATCCCCCTGTATCTCTGTGGGGGTTGACTTGCGACACCATGTTCATAGGAATATGAATATTTACCATTTATTTCCGGACACCCTGTATATCAAATGTTATAACTTTGTTTTAAAAATTGTATATATATGTAAACCCGGACTTATATCCATACAAGCCCAGAAAAGGCTTCGGATTTTGAGGTTCGAATTTGGCCTTTTGAAAATTATTATATGAAAGAACTGAAAATTTTATCTTTGTGAAGTTAATAATCGTATTGTAGAGGAAATTGTATTGTAAAGTAAATTAAATTTTGTAAATTTTCTGATATAAATATGATTCTTGTAAATTTTGTAAAAATTATCTTGAGTCGAATTGAAATAAAATTGAAATTAAAAAAATTGAAAAACAAAACAAAACAAAAAAAAAATCAATGCTTGTATAACTTTACCGTTTGGATCATATTTGGTGGATGAAATCTTGTGATTCAATATTTCAACCCCTTCCACTAGTCCGATCTTACTGAAATTTTGTACACACACGTAAAGTCGGTGACAATTCATAAATCTAAAAAACTTTTCAAAAAATCCAAAGCGGGAGGGGGAGGAATTAATATGAAATATAATTGGTTTATGTTTGTATGTTTGCTCAAGAGATGGTACCAGCGCTGTTTTTTTTTTTAAAGTTTTTTCATGCAGTAATTTCAACTTCGAGCCATCGTATCTCAATGTGGTCGCGATCTCTGTGTTCTTTATGAGCCTTATTCCAAATAATTTGCCGTTCACGGACGGCAGAAATCATATTTTCCCTTAATGTGGTGTCCTTTTGCTTTTTTAAAGCATTTGTTTGTTTTTTTAATCGCCTTTCCTATTTCTTTGAAAGACGGGAGAATCGTTCATAGCATTCATGTTGTTTTTATAGCTGTTGCCTTTGACAGAGCAATAATGGGATTGCTCTCTGCCGAGGCTTCCGAGATTATACGTATAATCTCGGAAGCCTCGTCTCTGCCTTTGCCAGAAAAGGTGTTGCTCTGATCGGATTGGCTGAGATCTGAGCACTTTCTCGCTCTATCGCGCCAGAGCTAGACCAAAGCCTACATGGATTAAGAGACTCTTACTTAATAGATCCTTGTAGGCTATGGCTAGACTTTTCTGCAGAAAACTCTGGCAACACCTTTTCTGGCGCCAGTTGCGTCCACTCGCGCGAGAAATGACCCTGGGGTACATGTATATGTGAATGGCCTTGCGAGAACCTATCTGGCGTGAATTTTCTGGCGTGGCTGAACTTTACTGGCGTGAATAGGTCTTTCTTGCGTATATACGAATGCGGCTTTATACAGTTGATCTGTATTATCCCTCAACATTTTATTAATGCTAATTTAAACATGAAAGCTTATTGAAGAATAGGAGTTGTGATAAAATATATTAATTAAAAAATAAATAAAAAACTCCATTTAATTAAAAGAAAATAAAAAAAATAAATAATAAAAACAATGAATAAAAGTCACCCAATGGAGAAATGCAAAGTCACCCTTGCACTCAACAATCCAATACCATTATCCTGTTCACAACAATCAAACTAATCATATCACACATTGTGTTAGATTACATTGTTGTTTTTTTTACTATTTTTATATCTATTATATTGTTTTTAACTGAAATTCATTCAAAAAGTTTATACGGAGGGTTGATTCAGATAAAATGAAACGACTTTGCAGTTCTATTACGATGGTGTGTTCGAAGTGAGAGCCACGTTGTTGGACTATCACCCGGCACCGTAATTTCCACTGAAGTAGGCGAGTTTGAGGGACTCCATGGGAAGTTCGTTCCACACCTGCTGACACACTTTCCATAGCCCATCAACGGTTCTTGGTCGGCGACTTCCGAGCCGTCGTTTCAGGAGACCAAAACCACAGAAATCCATCGGTGATGCGTCAGGAGTTTTTACAGGCACATGAGAGAAGGGAATAACTCGTATGCCCGTCTCCTGTTCCATCTTCCTGTATGTAGTAAGCCGTAGATGACTTGGCAGTGTTCAGTTGTGTGGCCGCGCGCTTTATGACGTCGCTCCAGCCCAATATTGTGATGAATTATTCTGGAGACTGTTGCCTGTGAAATACCTTTCCTTTGGGCTAGACTTCTCTGTGTGTGTGTGGGGGGGGGGGGGTTCTTTCAGCACTTCAGACCGGATTTCTCGCACCACCTGAGCCGGGCGTGTTGGCTGGGGCTTGTTTCTGGTCTGCTTCTCTGCTCGTCCACGTTCATTAGATGGTCGCAATTTGTTCTTTTTGATTATTCGACCCGCAGTAGCTTTGGATACCACAATACCATTTCGGTTGCATAATCCCACAATACACGAAAGACTGAAGTTAGCGTCAGAAAGGCCAAACATATACCCTTCCCAAAAAGCTGTGATTTTGGAAGCCATGTTTCAGCACGAAATGTCCCAAATAACAGCAACAAGTGTATACAAAGCTAATCCCCATGAATAGTGGACGAGTCATGCAAATCACATTCCGTCAAGGTCATACGCGGCGTTTAAAGTCGTCTCATTTTATCTGAATCAACCCTCTGTACACTGAAGATGGGATAAAAATCCCGAAAACGTTTTATAATACATTTCAAGTTTGTCATCTACGTGTCTACGGATCATCGAACTTTCATCATAGACCTTCTTTACCTGTAACTGTGTGCCTTCCTGTGTTCGTGTAACATTTCTCCACAAGACCTTCTTTTCATCTGTGTTTCATCTACATAAGCTCCACAAGACCTTTGTTTCAATTGTGTTTCGTCCTTCAACTTTTGCATTTCTCCATTGGGTGACTTTTATTCATTGTTTTTATTATTTCTTTTATTTTTCTTTTAATTAAATGGAGTTTTTATTTATTTTTTAATTATTGAAGAATACTTTTTCTCGCGGACGAAGCTGTTTGATTTGACAGTAAAGCGACTACAGGAAACCACCACACACGAATACAAAAGGCTCAACTTGTCAGCGCGGAGGATAAAAAAAGCACAAGGAGTAACGCGATAAACAGCTGGTCACAGCTACCAACTAAACTGATGCAGTTAGTTAATATTTTAATGAATGTACGTAGCAGTTTAATTAAAATGTTTAGGCTTTAAATTACTCACGCCACAATGATAAGCTCCAATGAATACTTAAGCCGCACATTGTTGGCATTTATTGGTTTCAGTTTCTTAAGTTTTTGCAGCGCCGAGGGGCAGCATGGGTAGGCCGAGGGGCAGCGTCGCGGGGTCGAGGGGCAGCATGGCACTGCGCCACGCTGATTTTGCCTAGCGGCATCACTGGATTATTTATGTTTTGTAGGATTATCTTAACAGGATTGCTTTAAACTATGGACTTTACTGCAGATACATCATTAGCAGTTGATAGAGTAATCTATATTTCACCCGGACGTAAACTACAGGTGATTATTGCAAAATTGACTGCAAATGGGGTCATTCGTGCTGTATATAATCTTGACGTCTTCCCAGGTTGTTAAACTTTCTGGAATCCTACGCCATCACCAATGAAGATTCTACTATTTTACTAAACAGTGACGCAGGCCCCCTGGACGTAACACAACTGAGAGATGCGGCAAAACTTCTACATCTACTCACATTGACCAATAGGAAGAATAACCGTACAAAAGACAATGATGACACTTAATTGGTTTGTCTCAGCTAGTCTAGTGATTTATTATAATTTTCTTTGTATCTATTTATTTGCCTTTTGATTGGATTGTAAGTAGCTCATTTTTTACTATATATATGTCTATGTAATTATTTTACTTCGTCTGAACAGAACTCTGTCCTAATCAAGTCTTGGATACGCTGACGAAGGCAGCTTGGCTGCCTATATGCGCATTCGTATGAATAAACTTTTGTTGTGGGTTAGTAGTTTCCTTTCGTCCTTGTTTTTATGTCATGTTTATTTGAAGCTATCAGTTGTCTGAATCCATTTCTTAGCTTCCTTTTCGTGCCATTGTATACACGGAACAAGTAAGGAGTAACATCTCGCGTATCTTTGAAGACTCGGCAGAAATTACTACAGTTTGATTGGGATGTCTTACCAAATCCACCTTATTCCCCCCAACCTTCAGATTTCCACCTGTTCAGGTCTCTGCAGAATCCCTTAAATGGGGAAAATTTCACTTCTTTGGAGGATTTGGAGAATTGCAAAGTGCACTTGAATCAGTTTTTCGCCCAGAAAACTAGGAAGTTACGGGAGAAGGGAATTTTTAGTTTACCCCTTTAATGGTTCATACTAGAGCAAATAAATAAGTTGCACGAACATCGTACACAGAAGTTTATTGAATGAGAGGAACCAAAACAGGTGCATATGAGCCACAGTTCATCAGTTATTTTTCGACATATCTGCCACCCACATAGGTGCATTTGTCCCAGCTTGACACCAATTTTAGGATCCCCGTCTTGTAGAATGTCGTCGGCTGTGCTTTCAACCGCTGTCGCACAACTTCTTATGCATAATATCGAAACAGACTGTATCGAAAGCAGGGCCGTAGCGTACTATGATGCAGAGAGGCAGCCGCATCAGGTGGCAAGGTAAAGGGGCGGCAGAGACATAAGCGTTTGTCAGCATTTGCATAGACTTGCATCATACCGAGAAAATCTACCGCACGCCCCTGATCGAAAGCCATGCCGCAAGATATGCCGAATAAGTCCGCCAATGTTTGCAGGTGGATGCGGCAGTCCTTTTTATGGCCTCATCAATGGCTTGGATTCTGGCAGGCGTTAACATGTCAACAGGTCGTCCGGGCCGCTTCTCGTCCGAGACGCTTGTTCGATCGGCCTTAAATTGCTGGCACCAATTCCCAATGGCTTGGCGGCTCAAGATGTCGTCCCATAAACCCGCTGCATATCTGTGTGAATCGCCGTCGGCATCTTGCCCTGCACCCACAAGAAACGTACCACAAAACGCACCACATAATGATGCTCCTCTCTACGACATATTTCTCTCGTCTGCCTTCTGGTAACGGGGAGTCGCAGCCTGGCTTGCACACCAATCTCAAACTCCGGTTGGATGGGGCTTTCAGTACACGGACTTTCACTTGGCTACCTTCCGCAATGTTCTAAAGGTCCTGTCGTGCAACTTACTTATTGATATGCCCTCGTATATAATTGAATAAAATTATTTACAATACAATACAACTTTGAAAGTTTTGTATTTCACTTTTACCTGAAAATACGAAATTTCTTTTTAGTCAATCCAATATTTATATGTTAGACGAGGAATTTATTTCAACTCTTTCATTTTAATAAAAACTTGAAACATTGATGTAATTTCAGTTGGTGAGGTATTTATTTTATAAGAGACAATATTAACAGCCTTTGTAGGAAATATATTATCATTTTGAGGAGTAACAGTTAATACAGGTGAACCCTCGTTATAACGAACTCTACGATGTAACGAATTATTTTTGAAATCCCGGCAAATTGTAACTGATTTAATGTAAAAAAAATAATAATAAATAAATAAATAAAATAAAATAAAACTCTCGTTGTAACGAATTTCAATATAATGAATTACTCATTATAACGAACAAAAGTTTTTGGTCCCTGCAATAACAGTAACTGTTCGTTGTAACGAATTTTCACAAAACTCTGAAAGAGAAATCATTTTTCGCGCTGTCAATGGTCACGTGCTTTCAGAAATAAAAAACAGGAAATGGGTTTCATTCTATCTGAATTCCACATTCCCACTTGTTCGGACATTGCAAATATGGCTAGTAAAAAAACAATTTACCACTGATTGTAAACTCAAAGTTTTAGGATGCGTAAAGAACGGTGAAAAGAAATGTTTTGTTGCCGAAAAGTTTGAACTGTCTCGATCAACTTTATCAACTTTCATCAAAGATAAAGAAAAAATAAAATGGTTTTCATTGCTATATTACAGCAGATAATCTTATGGTGGCTTATGAATTAACTGATGCAGATATTTTGGAAAGTGTGATGCTGCCTCAAAACTTAAATCTTGACGATTTTTTGTCTAATGATGAAAATAAAATGACATTTGCTGTTGTTTCTAATAAGCAATCTTTGTCAGCAATTTTAACTTTAAAACAATAATTATTTTAGGAAACACTAATGACACATATTGTAACAACTGCTTGCAAAAATTTAATGCAAAAACAACATACAGCTGTATTGTCATATTTTGGAAATAAATAAATAACTAATTTTTTTTGGTCCCTAGCTGATCGTTATAACGAGGGTCCACCTGTACTAATCTCCTATCTGTCATTCCATTCTGTCTAAGTTCTGCGGAGGAGCGGAAGTATCTACACGTGTGGAGATACCATGTCACCACATACTTCAGAGAGGCAGTAAATGTGTGAAGAACAAATTTCAGACTTGACTTTTCGAGCACACGTGCCTTGCAAAGTAAACATGGAGAATCGTGATACTTTGGGCTAGGCAAAAATATCATAATTTTCAGCTATTCGCGTCCAAATCTGTTGCTCATTTTCAGAATATTTCATTCGCACCGACCCATATTATTATATCACTTAATTGCAGCCCACTGTTGATGAACTAAAACCGAAACTATATTGGAATAAATGCCGATTTTTGCTGCAACCAGAACCTAATCTTTTTTTTCTGCTGCAATTATTGCAACTTGGAATCAAGAAATATTTACGATTTTTCTAATAAATGCCTCGACTAAATAAATGCGCACATGTTCCTGTATAAAATGAAATTATTAAATCGAATAAGAAAAACAAATGTACTCAAAAGTTCTTGAATAATTTTCTTCCTATTGTCATTCCGTAACTCAAGAATTTTTCATTCATTGACATTAAATATTATTTTCTTCCGTCTGGATGTATAAAACAATAATGGAAATAATAATTTTTTGATTGAAAAATGGAAGGAAAAATTCTGCGACCCGGATTCGAACCAGGAACCTCGACTATCATGGCCGACGCCTCTACCAATTGGGCTATCGCAGACACCACGGACAGCCAAGCTGTCACAAGGTGTCTTAAAGACAACCAAGTTGTCATGGTTGAAAGCCCAATGGGAGGCGGGCTCATGGCTCTCAGATCGAGAATTTCTCCTATTCAAACCAAGTTTGATGAACTCACAGATAATAATAATAATTAGAAACTGGAGATTGTCTTCCAATGGAAAGTAATGGAAATGTAAAATTAATCCAAATATTAAAAGCTTCCCTGACAAAAAGGAAGTGAACTCTCATACCTTTTTATATCAGTGTTCCTGGAGAGGAGACAACTGAGACGGAATCGATTCATAAAAAGAGCGCAAAATCGTTTATCAATGGAGTCATTGTTCTGAGTTTTGACGCCGTGGTATATGATGCTTTAACAGAATTTATTTTCAACTGAATATGCAGAGATTGCAAGCGTATTAACGAATTTTATTATTTTAATAAAATCTTGACTGAATTTATTATTTAATGAGATTACTGCATAAGCAGGGTTAATATACGAGGTTACTCCAGTACATTCCAGTGTTGTCAATAGCAACGCGATATAATTTCAATTTGAACTGAAATAACTTTAAAATATGAAGATTGTATTAGCTTCTCTGCCGTAAAAAATTGAAAGCTTTGTAACGTTAACTTCTGTCATAGTCATCAAACTTTGAAATTAACAATATGATGATGTATGAACATTTCTAAATAAAATTTGTCAGATGTAAACACTATATTTTTCTATGGGTAATAATTTTCCACTATTTAAAACTAGTTAGCGAAACATGTATTGGGTTGCAAGAAAACTCATGAGGTATTTTCTTCTATATTTTTCAAAGGTCACTTGTTTATATAATGAACAAACATCAATCAGTGATATATTACCCGTTTTATTCGATAACTTTTAGCCATTTTTCAGTGAGCTTTATAATTTTTCGTTCAGCGCCTGTCTTTGTCGGGCAAAAAGTGAACAAGGTGCTGATTTACAACCTCATCTGAATTGAACGTTTTACCATGCAAGGAGTTTTGAAGAGAACAAAGCAAGTGGAAGTCTGACGGCGCAAGGTCAGGAGAATATAATGGGTATGGTAACGCGTCCCATCCAAGCTTCAATAATTGTTGACGAGTAATCAAACATGTATCTTGCCTAGCGTTGTCGTGATGGAACACAACTCTTTTACGATTAACGAGCTCGGGACGTTTCTGGATGATGGATTCATTTAAATTGTCCAATTGCTGACAGTACATATTGAAATTGACCGTTTGGTGCTTTGGTGGGAGCTCGTAAAACACGACGCCGTCAAAATTTCACTACAATGAGAGCATAACCTTTCTCTGATGAATGTCAGCTTTCGAAGTCGTTTGAGGTGAATCATCATGACGGGACCAAGACCGTTTGAGCACCACATTGTTGGGAACTATCCACTTCTCATCACCAGCAATCAGTCACTTCAAAAAAGGACCGTCCTCATGTTTAATGATGTTTATACGCGCCGTCAAATGACCTCGAAATGGAACTCAAATTTCAAGCTTGCTTACGTATCCCAGCTTCTTCAGGTGGTCGTGGACGTTGAATGATGGATGTTCAATGTTGTTTATGCAAGCACTCGTGTCATATAATTTACTTCTACCATTTTGTTATAAATTATAGTATTCTGTCATAAATGGAAAAAATTATTGTTGATATTCCAATAAAAGAAAAACTGTACACTCCCTTTAACTTCTGTCTAACAATTGCTGTACTATTAGCTTTTCCCATCACAGCAGACAATCACGGCGGACCGTTAAGCACAGTAACTGCGAGAACTGCAATATGCAATTCAGAAAAAACGGCCACCGAGTCACTACCAAGTGATTCTGAGGCACGACAACGCTCGTCCTTACGTTGCTCAAGTGGTGAAGGAACTCCTATCCAACTGGGCATACTCACCGAACATTACTCCTTCGGACTGCCACTTGTTCCGGATGATGGTTGGTTTGGTTTGTTTTGTTTGGTATTAACGTCCTTTTCAGCTGCCATGGTCATTTCAAGACGACGTTATAGAGGCCGCAAATTTTGCCTCGCAAGGGTTCTTTAACGTCCAAAAAATCCTCGTCCTCGGCCGGGGTCGAACCCGCGTCCTCGGGCATCAGAGGCGATTACGCAACCACTGAGCCACCGAGGCCGATGTTCCGGATGATGCAGAATCAACTGGCCGGTAGTCGTCATCATAATGAAGAAGTGCGAAATTAGATCACCGACTTCATCGAGTCGAAGAATAAATTGTTTTTTCGCCGTGTAATCCTGATCGATAGGCAAAGGTGATCGCAGCCGACGGAAATTATTTCCAATTGATAAGTCTGACACGGTTTCCGAGAAAAAATCTTAATAGCATCATTTTTCATCTTTTTCATCAAAGTTGACAAAAAGTTAACAAATTTTCACTCCAGAATTTTTTGTTTGAGTTTTTTTTTTCTCCTTTTTTGGAGCCGTAAGATGTGTGGAAATTTGGATATAATTACCCGAAAATTTTGAATAGCGACAAAGCAGCTGCTTTCAATACGTGTGCTTCATCCATCATCATCTTGACCTCCCATGCTTATATCCAAAAGTCAGTTCACCCAAAGATAAATACGTATATAAAATGAAAACCATTAAATATACCGACGTCATATTTGCAGTGGATATTCTTTAATCAATGCGACACTGATTGAGCCTACAGTAAATGTTCAAATTGGCCCCCATTCTCCTGCTTACACAAAAGAACGCGACAGCACATATTCTTGTAAACGCGGTGCAACATTGTTAATGCGGAATGTTATTGCAACACATTCGAACAATTTTTAGAGCATTTAGGTGATATTGAATGCAGACAAGGTTATTAACAACAGGACGGAGCTACAGCTAACATCGGCCGGATCTCAATGGAATGAGTGTAATCTGTTTTTGAGGACATAATTGCAAGTAATTTCGCAAGTGAAAAAAGACAGCTAGATTATCACATTCCATAACAGTTTAATCAGGAATATTCTGGTGTTATTTTAAGAAGAAAACAACTTTCTTTCCTTTTTGTAGTCTGTCTTGATGTTTCTTGTTGTTTGTCAAAGTTTGACTTCTTATACGAAAAGGAGCCTTATTCCGTTAAGCTTGTGGAGAAATACGCTGCACATGGAGACATATACAGTAGGCTACATATTTAAATTCCTGTGGTTGTGTCTTAATTAATTTTGAATAAATCGCAGGCCTATAGACAGATAAAACATGCCTAAAGTTACATACATGCACTGTTCAACATTTATCTTTCGAGTATTTCATTTCGTAAGGTTATTTGACACGATTGTCCTTGCGTTCCTAGCATTTCGTGATCTTTTAGGCTGAAGGGGTTAGATGGGGCAAGGAAGAGATCACACAAGCAGCATTATCTCTCTGGGTGTCTAGCGAGATTCTCTGGCAAAGGAAGTCCAGAGTAGCGACGAAAAGCTTGAAGCCGAGATCCTTTAAAAAAAAAAAAAAAAAAAAAAAAAAAAAAAAAAAAAAAAAGAGAGGGCGTTAGAGTCCCATGGAACTGAAAGTTTTGAAGCCAATGAAGCAATTAGGAAGTGTTGAGGAGATGGCATATTTGGACAGTTTTCTGTTTTCAGATGGGATACTCTTGAGCAGCACTCCAGGTGGGAGAAGGCAAGGGTGTCCATTATGTCACGACCCATAGTAACCTCTTGACCGATTTTCAGGCGGATTAGATAATTCCGTCGGCTCGTTTGCCATCGCTACGAGACAGGCCTTTAGGCTAGAGTGATGAGGAATGCCTGCGGAGTTGAGAGCCCTGTGGAACAGAATAAACTCTATCGGACATGCTCTGGACCAATTTTTTTTCAGGCTTCAATATGTCCCAAGCTTTTTAAATTGCCAGTTTCAACCCATTTACATGATCATATTGTTTATTTTTTGAATATATGGTAATTTAAAGAGTTCCAGATGTTTTCCATGGGATTCATATTTTTCAACAATATTTTCTTCTTTTAAATCCTTAGGTTGATTTGGGAGTGTGGCATGGAGCATTATCCTGTTGATAAAGGGCCCAAATGGTATCAAGTGTTCTTTGAATTCATTGTACCTGAAATCATAATCAAATCTGTTTTGCCATTAGTTGAAAATGTTCCTACACTATAACACTTCTACCACCCAATTGATGACTGAAGTACAGGTATCCCTCGTTATACGCGACGTCATTTTACGCGTTTTTCGCTCTAACGGAATTTTAAAAAGTTAATACAAATAATAATAATAATAATTGCAATAGAAAGTTAGAACTAGTAAGGACCGTTATTGGAGTCTTTTACAAAGCAAACATTATGGGAAAAGAAGTAATTGTGATCAAAATACTTCCAAGACTGAAATGCGGAGACAGATATATCACTGGACAAGTTATAAAGAGTTATGAACGTAATGCTCATTTTACGCTATTTCGTGTTACGCGATTATTTCATAGAATCGCATAAAGCGAGAGACGCCTGTATTCCTTCTACTTCTTCCTCAAATCACGCCAATAGTATTTGTTGCCATCAGATACATTTAGATTGAATTTTATTCAACTGAAAACAGATTCAATTTTACTTTCCAATCCATTACACTTCGAATCCATTTCCCAATCTAATCTCTGCTCCTTGTGAATGTTGGTTAATTTTAGTAGCGGGTTTAATGCTATGTAAGCAACATTTGAATTATTATTTAATACATTAACTATTGTTGAATTATTCACTTTTCTATGTAATTCTCATGCTATGGCTCATGTTGATAGCCCATCTTTCATTGCTAAGTGAAAATTCTTCTTCTTTCTCTTTTATTTAATTTGTATTTTCATCCAGTCGGATGGATGGGCAATTACTGGTTGCTGTCATGTTTCTGCACGAAAGCTCTGAAATTTGTGTCCGAATAAATGGCATTAAGTCAAGACCGTTCGCCGTGGGCGTTGAATTCCGCCAAGGGTGCATACTGTCTCCCCTCTTGTTCATTATCTTTATGAACTGGATAGATAGGGGCAGCCGAGATGATGAGCGTTTTTGTGTGGGTGACTGCATGGTGGAGAGGCTGCTCTTTTCTGAGATCTTGTCCTCCTTGGATCTTCTTCAACATGCACTAGATCGGTTTGCAACCAAGTGTGAGGAGGCTGGAATGAATATATGTGTGGCTAAAACTGAGATTCTGGAACTTTAAAGACAGCCTTCTCAGTTTGCTCTCCATGTTAGGGGAGCCCTATTGAGACAGATGGAGAAGTTCAAATATCTCGGGACTGCATTTGGGAGTGATGGGCATCAAGTCAGAGAATCGGATACTGTGTCAGACGCGAATTGCGGCGAACCATGGTAACGAAACGAGAACTAGGAAACGGAGCCAATTTCTGTTTTCAAACCCATTTTTGTCCATCATGGGTGCAAGCGGCTAGAGACCGCTTGGGGGTCTCTACAAGCGGCCGAAATGAGATTCCTGAAAGATGTGGCAAGTGTTGCCCTAGTAAAGTGCACAGCAGGACAAGAAGGGAGTCTTTAAGTGCTGAGCCGCTACTTCACCTCACTGAGAGGTCTCAGTTGCTTTGGTTTGGACACCTGATACGGATGATGCAAACTGCTCTTGCTAGACAGTTCGTCACATAAATAGAGAAACCTAGAAACTGTGGATTAACGGGGTACAAATAAAAGTTCTGCAGGTTGGTTTCTCTGCATTCATGCGAGGCTACTTTTATTTGCACCATTCTGTACAAAGATACAGAAGAAAACACAACCTCTTGTGCACATTAAAATTTAATAGCCCGTATGCGCATTTCGATTGCCCTTGCATTCATCAATCAGCGGAATACAAGGTATAATAGAAGAGAGAACGAAATACAGAAACTGTGTGGCTTCATCAGACCAGCCAATCAGAAACGAGTCAATGATTGACATGGTCTAATGATGTCATTTACAATAAAAACCGTACTAAAAAATAACAAATTTAAAAATAACAAGGGAAAAAAACTTTTTAGGTATATATCGAATGATTAAATAAACGAAATAATAGGGAATCCCCTAGGGGACCATTATCACTATTTAACAATAACTAGAGGCAAGGCAGGCAGGCTTACAGCCTGTGAAATGTATGTTTTGAAGATTATAGTATTCTTGGAAAAAATGGATACATTCAAATAATTGCCTTTGAGAATCATTCCATTTTATATTGGTTTGTCTTAAGTAATTCATTACCTCTTTTCTGGAACTCGATGACGTTCATCCATACCACCACCTTCCCCAGTACTGAGTTTTTAATCAGGTCGTCGACAAATGCCCTCAATTTCAACCAAAGACCCTCGCGACGATTTCGGGTCTATGAATCGAAATTTCGTATAGAGCCAGCTGTTCTGTCATTTCAGTCCAACTTGGATTGCATGTAAATGTGAAGAAGAGGTCCGGTTTCCCGAACTTGGCCACCATGGCCATTGCATCTTGGTAGTTTTTCTGCAATGCGGATTTGCTCCCGGTAAATGACGTAGGTAGAACACAGACCTTTCCTGCTTTCATATTAAAGTTATCAGCCTGATTGTGAACGAAATCCTTTAAGCCAAGTAGCAAGCCTCCACTCTCAAAGTCTTCTGATTTTCTTTCACACAATGTAGCCAGTCTCCTTCAACTTTTAAAAAGCATCCACATTCTACTGCTGAGTATGCTTCCCCGCGTGCAACACCCGATTAAGCAGCCCTGGCCTTTCGTACAGTTTGTAGGAGTAGAAAGCTAGCATGCTGACTTTCGTCCCTTCAGTGCTTCTGAATTTCATCTTCCAGCCTTCTCCATGAGGAAACAGCAACGGGTAAGTCCTTGGATCACAGTTCGGACCCAAAATCGACAAGTGTTGTCAGTTGTTCCCCGTGCTTGGATAGATGCATAAATTCTCGCGCAAATGGTGGTTGGTTCTCCATCGTCGGCTTCAAACACTGCTGCTACCTCATTGACAGTTGGCAAATCATATCTTCTGGGATCATGCTGTATTATCCACATTTGAACGTTTCCTGTGGAGCGGCCACAGATATCCTTCATCTTGTAGGCACGTGCAAAAGGGTTGATGTTTCTGATGTTCCTGCGAAAATAATTTATGTTTTGAAAGTGCGAAGGCAACGGTACATCCACTTCTGTCGAGTAATAAACAAAAAAGAATTGGTATAACCACAAAGACATTGATAAAAGGACCAATAGATTAGGCTTACTGTATTTTACTCAAAGAACACAAATGTTGTATAGTGTATTCTACATTGGAGCATCATTTCATTTACCTTAGAAATGTACGTCAATGTTAATTTACAAATAGATACATGCTAATTATCTTAAAACATGCACGGAATACACAATTATAGATCTAATTATTATGATGTTTGGAGAACATTTTTCTTTGCTTGGAACATGATCTGAACTGAAATCTGAAAGTCTACTTTGTTTAACCATAACCTACTGGATACTAACGACATGTTCATTTAGCTGATTTCAGGCAGACAAAAATGTTTAAAATTTTCCGTATACAATCATCCTCTATCGGGAGATTTCAAGCTTTTTTCCTACCTGAATTGAATAATAAATATTCTTTTAAGTAAATTGTTCTCATTTTATTTTTATAAAAATAAATAAATTAATTTTTTTCATAATATTACAAATTTTATAACAATATTCAAGATGATTTGACATTTCTAATCATAGCCCTATCATTGTAGGCTATGTTTCTAATTTTACAAATATATCATTGTATTAATTTCCTTTTTTTAGTCTAAATATTGAGAATTAATATTTTTGATCAGAATTTTTTTCTGTGAACAATTATCGTCAGTTCCATAACTAATATTTTTGCTTCCATAGTGGCAGACCAAGCATGTTAACAAAGCAGAGTGAACAATTGTCGTCAGTTACGCCTCGTATACCACATCCGACTTTAGAGAAAGAAAGATTGGGAACTTTTTTCTTGATTTCCAAGGCTTCATATGCGTCTGATAGTCGATAGTTGTTAACTTGGCGAAGAAGTTTTAAATTTTCTGGTATCAAATAAATGCTTTACGACCGACGATGTATCTGGCCTACCGAACCTCGCATGTGCTAAATGTTCCTTGAATCTAGTCTCAATTTGGCGTTCTGTAGCTCCTCTTGAATCCTCTTGGCTAATTTTCTTAGCAGCTTAAAATTGGATTCAGTCGATTTTTCGGTTAAAAATAACATTGATTTCGTCAATAGAGTTAAAGATGTCGATATCCCGATGATTGTAGGTTGGTCTCGTTTGATGTTGTATCTCTCTTCCCTAGTTTGCCTATCCCGGAAACTTTAGCTTTTCTTGAACAAGTTCTCCTCGAGAACAAAATAGATGAATCCATTATCAAAGAAGTTCTTATTTTAACGAGACTGTGTTAATAAGTGCACTCCTATGGTGAGTTGTCTTAACCCTATTTTGGCAGAAATATTCATGAGACGATTTGAAAATCAGCTTCGTATCGTAGATAAGTATTTGCCACATACTGTATTTGGCTGCGATGGGTGTAAGACATTTGCCACACCGGACATTTGCCACACCTAACTGCTTCAGTATCCTTCTTGTTCAGTATCCTTCTTGTAATTAATAACTATAAAAGAAAAACAACTAACTATTCACATACGGAAAATAAATTTTTTTTATTAAGTAAAAGGTAAACAATAATACTAGAGTGTAAAAATTAAATAATAACATAAATACTTAGGTGAATAATAACTAATAATAAAAGAAATACGACAAACTGATCACATACTGGAAATTAAATATTTATTCAAGGCAAACAATAACATAAATATGATGGTGTAGGAGTTTCAATTCAATCGGAACCATAATTAATGCGTCAGGGTAAACGAAGCCGAAGATAAATATTAGATAATAAAGAATTACGATTGTGGACGGCGTGGTGATAAAGGTTTTATCCCGGGTCCCACTTCTGCTCAAACTGGCAGTTTCTACCAATTTTGCTGCTGCTCGCATGGAAACATCGCTAGATCAAGCTCGACGGCGATTATCCATGCTAATTCCGAAAATCCACCAAAAAAGCTGAATTAATAGGAATCAACATCGATCGATCTTTATAAAAAATGTTCACAAAGAAATATTATGACACTCGATTATAAAATTGTAATATATGGCATACAAGTTTACAAAATAAATGAAGCTCTATAAAAATCTTTATTTTAAATTAAAGTAAATAAAATAAATTGATAAATAAAATTTCAATTCAATAAATATGATGGTGTAGGACTTCCAGTTCAACTATACAACTTTGTATTTATTTATTTATTGACGAATCCAACAAATTACTAGAGTGTAAAAAATAAATAATAACATAAATACTATGTGAATAATAACTAATAATAAAGGAAATACGACAAACTGATCACATACTGGAAATTAAATATTTATTCAAGATAAACAATAACATAAATATGATGGTGATGATCCCCAAACCATCATAATTGACTTCGAGGGTGCCGTCATGAACGCTGTTTTATCGACGCTTGGACCTCAGGTTTTTATTATTTTTTCAGCTGTTTTCTTTCTTTCTTTATATTACTTTTTGATTACTTTAGGATTTGTTGGACTATTTCACTAGCACTTACGTGCAGGGCTATCGCCGGGTCCAGCCTCCACCTCAGCTCGACGGCACAATTCTCCCGATGGCGTTAAGATCAATTCCACTATGCTTCCGGAGCTGTGGAATGTCCACCAAGCCACTCTCGACGACGAGGATCAAACAAATAATTTTTGCGAGGGTTGGCATCCAACCATTTGGAAGGCAATTGAAAATATACGGAAAGATCAGAGTTTAGTCATAGACCCTGTGCATGGACTATGTGACCGGTCGGAAGACATTGCCAGAATTTTTAAACGGTATAGGCCATGCTATCCGATTGAATTGAAAGTCTTATTGAAGATCATCACCATCATATTTATGTTATTGTTTACTTTGAATAAATATTTAATTTCCCGTAAGTGATCAGTTTGTCGTATTTCTTTTATTATTAGTTATTATTCACATAGTGTTTATGTTATTATTTATTTTTTACACTCTAATAATTTGTTGGATTCGTCAATAAATAAATAAATACAAAGTTGTATAGTTGAATTGAAAGTCCTACACCATCATATTTATTGAACTAAAATTTTATTTATCTATTTATTTTATTTATTTTAATTTAAAATATTTTTATAGAGCTTCATTTATTTTGTAAACTTGTATGCCATATATTAGAATTTTATAATCGAGTGTCATAATATTTCTTTGTGAACATTTTTTATAAAGATCGATCGATGTTGATTCCTATTAATTCAGCTTTTTTGGTGGATTTTCGGAATTATCATGGATAATCGCAGTCGAGCTTGATCTAGCGATGTTTCCATGCGAGCAGCAGCAAAATTGATAGAAACTGCCAGTTTGAGCAGAAGTGGGACCCGGGATAAAACCTTTATCACCACGCCGTCCACAATCGTAATTCTTTATTATCTAATATTTATCTTCGGCTTCGTTTACCCTGACGCATTAATTATGGTTCCGATTGAATTGAAACTCCTACACCATCATATTTATGTTATTGTTTACCTTGAATAAATATTTAATTTCCAGTATGTGATCAGTTTGTCGTATTTCTTTTATTATTAGTTATTATTCACATAAGTATTTATGTTATTATTTAATTTTTACACTCTAGTATTATTGTTTACCTTTTACTTAATAAAAAAAATTCATTTTCCGTATGTGAATAGTTAGTTGTTTTTCTTTTATAGTTATTAATTACAAGAAGGATACTGAACAAGAAGGATACTGAAGCAGTTAGGTGTGGCAAATGTCCGGTTCCCGGCTACGATACGTGGATGATATTTTCGCGGTATTCGATTTCAATCAATGTGACTTAGACACTTTCTTGAACTACCTCAACAATTTCTATCCTTCTGTGAAGTTCACGGTAGAAATAGAAAAAGATGGGACGTTACCATTCCTCGATGTTTTAGTTATTCGTTCTGGGCGGAGACTTGAGTTTGACATTTATCGCAAACCGACGCACACAGATAGATACATACACAAGAATTCTAACCATTGCTGGAGCTAGAAGTTGACAGCGTTCAGCTGTAGGATTGATAGGGCACTGAATATTCCCCTTAACAGTGATCGTTTTAACAGAGAATTGGACTATATTAAAAAAGTTGCTGTCCAGAACTGCTACGATGAGAACATGGTTGCTGACCTCCTAAACCGATGTAGGTTTAAGAAATTGATTAAGGACTCCACAACTTTACTGAACATCAAGGAGTAGAAGAATATCTTACCACTTTCGTACAATAGTAACCTTATAAAAGGTTTACAAGGGATTTTTAAAGATTACGGAATAAACCTGGCATATAAAAACCCGGACTCCCTCAAGAATATTTTAGGTAACCCCAAGGACGAAACGCCACTCAACTTACGATCGAGCATATTTGAAATCCACTGGGGCAATTGCGACCTGGTTTACAGAGGAGCTACAAGATGCCAAATTGAGACTAGATTCAAGGAACATTTAGCACATGCGAGGTTCGGAAGACTAGATGATCGTCGGTCGCAAAGCATTTACTTGATACCGGACACCGTATAAAGAAAGAAAATTCAAAAACTTCTTCGCCAGGTTAACAACTATCGACTTTTAGACACCTATGAAACCTTGGAAATCAAGAAAAAAGTTCCTGACTTATTGTTAAATAGTGATAATGGTCCCCTAGGGGATTCTGTATTATTTCGTTTATTTAATCATTCTGTAAATACCTAAAAAGTTTTTCCTTGTTATTTTTAAATTTGTTATTTCTTAGTACGTTTTTTATTGTAAATGAAAAACTTGTCAATCCTTGACTCGTTTCTGATTGGCTGGTCTGTGAAGCCATCAGTTTTTAGTTCTGTTATTGTTTGGCCTCGTTTTTATTGTAAATGATGTCATCATATCTTGTCATCATTGACTTGTATCTGATTGGCTGGTCTGATGAAGCCATACAGTTTCTGTGTTTCGTTGTTCTCTTCTATTATAGTTCGTCACATGACAATGAGAAGATTCTATTTGGCAAAATGTTTATGTGACGCAACATCGATGTGAAAATGTTATTCCATATACTCCGGTGAATAAAAAGTTCCGGAACGGTCTAATATCTCGAAAAATACACATCTTGTCAAAAAAGAAAAAATACATGTCAAATATTTTTTGAATGCTATTTAATTGTTCCAAAATTAGCCCCCTGCACCCCTCATAGGGGTGGGGTGGAGGCAACTTTGAAATTTCAAATGGGAACCCCCAATTTTTTTTTTT
>JAHWFO010028926.1:1902776-1961683 GCA_023313115.1 Rhysida immarginata | reverse complement strand
TTTTTTTTTTTTTTTTTTTTTTTTTTTTTTTTTTTTTTTTGCAGATTCGGATTCTACGGAAAAAATTACGTTAATTTTACCCAAAAAAATTTTTAAAAATCTTTTGTAGATGGCGCTGTAATGGTAAAAAAGTCAAACTTCTGCAAATAGTCGAGAAGTCCCCTTCAAATCAAAAAAATATTCAATATTTTTTGAAAGCTACCGTACAAGGTGCTCATAATTAAAGGACCCTATTGCAAAGCTCCCTACAGGCGAAACCAGTCATCAGACAAATGTGAAATTTTGTGGAGGATGTAATGAAGGGATGGGAATTTGTTTCAGCGAAAAAAAAAATTAATTACCTCGTTTGTGTTTATCTAGCTGGCTTTGAATATGCTAAAATGAGCTGTTCCCACCCTTTCAGGGGGTGAGCGGGGGCAACGTTGAAATTTTAAATGGGAACCGCCATTTTTTTATTGTAATTGCAGATTCTTCAAATTTCTTATCATTGTTTTTTACGGTAGATGGCGCTGTAACCACAAGAAAAAAAATTAACACTATTAAGCCATGGCCCCCCTCTAAGCCATGTAGTTAGAGGGGGCCATGATTAAGCACGGTAGCTTTCAAAAAATATTGATACTTTTAGACTTCTCCATGTATTCGCACTAATTACAGCAAATTCCAAGTTTGACTCTTTTGCAATTACATCGTCATCTACAAAGATTTTAAAAAAAATTATTGGGTAAAATTAATCTACTTTCCCGTAGAATCCGAATCTGTAAAAAAAAATTGGGTGTTCCTATTTGAAATTTTCCAAGTTGCCCCCCACTCCACCCCTACGAGGGGTGCAGAGGGCTAGTTTTGGCACTATTAATCAGCATTTAAAAGATATTTGACACGTATTTTCTCTTTTTTTCTTTGCAAGAAGTGTATTTTTCGAGTTATTAGACCGTTCCGGGACTTTTTATTCACCTTGTATGCAGGGTGAGTCAAAAGTCTCTTACCCCCCACCCCATACAATTTTAAAACGAGTGGAGATACAACAAATCTGCTGCAGACAACTTATAGGAAGTTAGGTTGACCTTTGACCTCGAATTTTGCACCTTGCAGTTTGTAACTTTATGACCATTACAGATAGAGAAAAATTTCTAAATGCACGGTTGTAGAGCTGAAAACGCTAATTATAACAAAAAAAAAGATTAAAAATAAGCGTAAAAATAAACCCACGACAACAAAATAAAATTTCAGTGTTCAAGCTACATTGTGTGGTGTGGACTATGGAATGGCATCTTGGTCGGACCTCACAGAAGTAAGGTACAGGGTGTTGCAGATAACTACAGGGCGGTATAACGGGAAGCCTCCCCGCTCGATTGGCAGAATGGAGGGAGATGAAGGTTGCTTGCAGCAGCCAGCAGTTTCCACAGTCGGGGAGGGGGGGTGAACGTCAAAACTGTCATGTTTTTGATAAAATTACCCAATTATCATTTGATGTCGAGCCGGCCCCTGCAATCGAGCGGGTAGGCTTCCCGTTATATTGCCCTGCAGTTATCTGCAACACCCTGTACATGTACACAGAAATAATTTTGGATGGCTTCGTCTCAGATTTTTAGACAACTTGCCTTTAGTTCAGTGCCGCCACATGTGGTTCCAGCAGGATGGGGCACCTCCACATTTTGCAGCTATTGCACGTCAAGACTGGATGACATGTTTCCAGATCGATGGATTAGCCGATGAGGTTCAGTTCATTGATCACCATGTTCGCCTGATTTGACACCACTTGATTTTTATCCTTTGGGGATACTTCAAGGACAAAGTGTCCTTATTCACTGTACAAGCATCAGTAAATGAGTTGAAATAACGAATTCAACAGGCTTGTACAGACATAACACCCATCAAGGTGTTAAATGTGGCGGGTTCTGTGAGATGCCGTGCTCAGTTATGCATTGCTGCAGAAGGACACTACATTGAGCACTTCATTCATTGACAATACTCAATGTAGCTTGAGCACTGAATTTTCATTTTGTTGTAGTGAGTTTATTTTGACGCTTATTTTTAATTTTTTTTGGTTAAAATCAGCGTTTTGAGTTCTACAACTGTACAATAGCACATTTTTCTCTATCTGTAACGGTTACCAAGTTACAAATTGGAAGGTGCAAATTCGAGGTCAAAGGTCAAATTTGATATCATTGTTTAGCCCCTATCTACTCCCTATATGTATCTCCACTCGTTTTGAAAATGTATGGGGGTAACAGATTTTTGACTCACTATATATCTTTGCGTGAACTAACTTTTGGATCATTCTGTACTTCGTTATGATCTTAATGTTTTTATCTTCCATTCTTGGTTTACATAGCAGCCCTGGGCTCTTGTAAAGTTGGAGTTGAAATAGTGGCACTAGATTTTCTAAGTGGACTAGTGTTGAGCACACGTCTGTAATAAGAAACTTTGACTGGGTTATCACCATTTGCATAAGTCGTACATTTTCTGTAAGTTTAGTGCTGAGTCCAAAAATATTTTCTTACAGTTTGCTGTGTTGTAATGTGCCTCCAATGATGGAAAAATTTCTACGTGATTCTTGACTTTCTCTTTAGGGCTAGTGGTAATGCTCTGGTGGATGTGGTTCCACATTTATCTGGTTAAATGATACTGAATCTTTTTTTCATGAACTTTGTACATGGTTTATGAATAAAGTAGTAAATAAATTTGCTTGCAAACCCTGATTTCTCAAGTCGATGTTAAAAAGTATGAGAAGAATATCTTCGCCATGATAAGTTTTTGGTGCTTTTTCTTTGCTTCATCTCACAACGCTCTTTGGTTCTTGAATTGAAATATCTGAAGAAATAGGAAAAGTTTGGATTTACTCAAGTGAAATATTTTGGGAAGGTGATCATCAAGCTTTAAACGAATTACTGTAACCTAAAGCGAGAAAAGCCAGAAGGTACATGGTATTTAAATAAAATGGTAGTGTTGTGTAATTCCAACTTTTAGAGTTTTTATTTAAATGTAAGGAATTTTAGTCATTGGCTTAAAAACTGAAAACCAAACTGAAAACATGCCACACACGTAACAAGATATAAAAAATTAATAAAATACACGTAACTTTCTCAATGAATATAATAATAATGGCTAATAAACAAGGAATGCATATTAAACTCCTGTGGCAGATAAACAAAAAACATTCACAGAAAATTGTCAGTATTTCTTAGGTCTCAAATATCAATGTCCTTTTTCCGTCACACCCGTAACCAGTGACATCCTGTAAAATTCGTAAATTTAATAGAATGGTCTGATATGCATATTAGTTCATAGTTTTGCAGGCAGTTTACTGTATTGATCCCTGGCTTAGTGAAATTTAATCATCAACTCTAATGGAATTATGAGCAATATTAGTTTAGCGAGTGTCACATCCACATCATGGATTCGCCCATATTGTTGTGTTGAATAAGTACATTACAGATACATAGAAGCAGTTTTATACTTAACATCCACTTGCAACTAAACTCTCTCCTGCCACTTTATCTTCATGCGGGGCAAAATAGTCGTGATCGGGCAAAGGGTAGTTTTTAATTTAACAAATTTTGATTCTTATTTGCATTTTTGATACTATGTTCTCATCAATGACGCTGTTGGTTAGCGTTAAGAAATAGTAATAAAACGTGATTAGCAGAAATTTAAATATTTTCACTCAGGCTTGCTTTTGGGAAGCAGTGAGGATGCACAATTATTGTGGCAGACGATATTATTGCTATTTTCAATTAATAATTTCAATTTCAGATAGAACCTTGGTTTTAAAAGTTAGGTGTCATCATCATCATTAGAGAATTTTCATTAATCTTCTTATGATATTATCGGCCCCTAGAATCAAATGAAACAGATATAACGAAAAATCTTGATTTTGACAGTTACAACCTTGTTATTCTCATGTGATGATTTCCTATTTTCCAAGTCGATGGATAAGGTTCGGTGTAGAATCTGGATTCGAGTCGCTTGAGTATTACCATTAAGGACTTGCGCTTTGGAGCTTTGGAGATCCTCCATAAAGCTGCTGCCCCCGCGACCCTAACGGATAAGTGGGTTTGAAAAGTAAGCCCAGTTCTAGTGGCTTCTTAATTTGTTTTATTTTATTTATTTTATTTTATTTATTTATTTGTTTATTTATTTGAAGGAAAGAAGGAAATACAGAAGACATCCGCGCAGGTCCGCTGGATGGAAGCAATCTAATAGATTGTTATTATATTGAGTACAATTGCAATTGGTAAGATATTAATAGATGGAATTATTAAGAAGGGTCTTCAATTTGGATTTAAAGGTAGTTAGGGAAGGGGTAGTGCATAATTCGGGGGGAAAAGTATCCCATAGCTTGTATCCGAAGATGGAGACACTGTTATGTTGATAAGAGTATTTAATTGCTAACTTGGGTAGGGGATCTTTGTTACGATGGGGAGGTGAAGAATTATAAAATTTTCAGTTAGGAGGGAGGATTACTGAAAGTTTATTATTTAAGACTTTAAATATGAAGAGAGCTAAGTGAAATGAGTATAAATGGGAAATGGGTAATATTCCTATAGAAGGAAATAGATGGGAGACATGGTCGGATTTATTTAAGTTTAGGTAGATTCTTACGAACCATTTTTGTAAGCGATGTAATGGTAATAGATTTGATTTGGTGGTATAACCTCAGAATTGTATTCCATATACAGTATAAGTGAAGATTGTATTAGTGTGTAATATAAAAGAAGTAAGATCTTTTTTGGCAGGAAGTGGAGGCGGGAAAACATGCCTAAAAGTTGGTTTAATAAGGATGAGAGGATATTTATATGGGAGTCCCATGAAAGGTTGTGTGAGAGATTGATACCTAGAAATTTAATATTTTTAGAAGGTTTAGGGATCAGATCATTGTAAATTAAGGAGAAGTTAAGGAGATCTAATTTTTTGTTACGTTGATAATAAATGATGTAGGTAGATTTCTCGATATTTAAATGTAAGCTATTTAATTTGTTCCAGTTTAAAAGGTTGTTGAGTATATGGTTAATAGTGTGTTGGATTAGTGATAGAGATGAGTCGGCAAACAATAGAGTAGCGTCATTGGTGTATAAAATAATAGCGAGAGGAGTTAGAGCTAAAGGTAAATCGTTTATAAACATGTCGAAGAGTAGTGGTGATAAGACGGAACCTTGAGGGACCATAAAATGATTCTTTCTCACTTACAGTTAGTTTTCAGATAACTGCTTTTCACGTAGGATTTTCATTATTCTGCTGCTTGTAAAATTATTTCTTGACAGAAAATTATATCTTGTGAAGATGCTCATTTATTTGCATATTGATATCTAAATGAACACACGGAATATTTGCAAATGTTATAGTGTATTTATTATCATCATACAGGAGAAACATAAATGAATTAGATTTTATTTCTTATTTTGACAAAACTATAAGTTACAGACATTAAATTTTGTTTAAAAATATCATTTAACTTAAATATCCTGACCACACAATCTCGTCAACTTTCGCTCACTACATTATAATTTTCATGCACGCTTTAAAAGATCATATGAAATAGCCTGTTAATACAAGTCGTGTTTTTTTAGGTAAATACCATTTTGATATATTATATATATTAAAAAAAAACAAAAAAAAAACCCAACCAAGGACAATTTTTAACACCTTAATTTTTTATGTGAAAGCCTGGACCTTAATCTACTTTTCAACATAATTTACACATATGTTAAGGCACTTATCCCATCGTACGACCAACTTTCGAATTCCATCCTCATAGAAATCGGCCACTCCAGTGTTACCCGGAGGCAAAAATCCACAAGCACAACATCCTGCCTATCCCAAAACACAGTACACAAGATTTTTCGACCTGAAATTTTTGCTTGTACTTCACTTTCTTGGGTGATGTTTAATGCCGTCATTCCATGGACTGTTGTTTTGAGTTCGGTGTAACGTGAGCAACCTAAGTTTCGTCACCTGTGACAGTTTGGCTTAAAAACTTATCCCCTTCAACACAAAACTTATCGAGGAAAGTCAAAGCATTGGCTAAACGATTGGTTTTGTGCAATTCAATCTGGAGTGATTATAGCAAATCAGGCGGCCGATTTCTATGAGGATGGAATTCGAAAGCTGGTCGTACAATACGATGAGTGCCTTAATATAGGTGGAAATTATGTTAAACTTTGAAAGCCAATGAAGCAATTCATAATTGACTTCTCCGCAATACTCTTTGGAAAAGGAAGTGAAAAATCGATTTTGTGTTTTGCCACTCTTTTGCATTTAAATTTAGAATAGCAGTATCTTCTGATTATATAAACGTTAATCTAAATTTATAACTGTGAACATTCCTTTCATATGCTCACCGATAAAAACTGAATAAAAACGACCTAAAGCGACCATTGGCGTAAAAAAATATCTAATTCGTTGTTATACGGTTCACTTTCATTTTCTAAATCTAAAGACGTTCCTTATAATAAAAACCTATCTATCACGTGAAATATATATTAAGCAATTGTCTCATATATTAACTTTAAAGAACATTGCTATGAATGCAGTCGAATCTGTCATTGATATCGTTTGAAGACGACTCATAGCTTTAATGAATGAAAAACCTAGTGAATGAAATGAAGCTGTTTTGCGCTTTATTCATTTGAAGAATCAAAGCCGCGTAAATGATTTTATCTCATTTATTAAGATTTTTAGATAAGTTTACAGAAATGTAGGATAATTTCCCAAGGGTTGGTTTCTTTAGGAATACGAAGGTTTGTCATTTATTTCATGAATGCACGATCGGATTTGTCTAAAATAAACATTCCCTTCAGTTGCTGAGATCTTCTGTAGTAGCTGATGAGGGCCGCAAATTGAACATATTAATTATACATGTAATGGGAGATCCTTTAACGTCAATAAATAAACCACTACAGTGGATCAACAGTTAGTAGTTTGCATACTATAAGGATTTCCTACCTGTATAGGATTAGCATTCTTCCGAGAGAGAAAGAGAGAATGACGAAGTTAAATCACTCAAAAGTGAAAATTTCGTTGGACGCCAATGTGACATCACTACACGTCACAAATTCTCCCCATTGAACACCCTTCCCTTTTATTTTGTTCTTTTTTACTATATCATTATTAAATATTTTTGATTTAAAAAACATATTTTGTAATATTTTCGTTTTGCAAGTTATATACAAAAAACATTACAAAAACGAACTTAAAAAAATTCTGAGGATTTTAAATATGCAAATATGAATGGATTAAATGTATTCGATAGCATGCATGGGTGAGTGAATTAGATTTGGCATGAGCATGTTTGAGTGAGATGTTTAAGCAGATTTGTATGGATAAGATCAAGTTTATGAATGGATGGATAGTGTATAAATTAGTGAGGGTATATATGTGGGTGCGTCAGATTTATATAAATTTAAAAAATTCTAGGATCCGTTAGATTAAGTAGCGAAACCGCATGCAAATCGAATTTGGCAATGGAATAGAATATGTCCTGTTTCATACGATTCTTGCAAAATGGCTCTCGTTTGTTGAGTTGATAAATTATATTTCACTGCACTAGGCTTACATTGTTATATTTAAACGCCATATTGAATAATGAATGAATACTGCATTCATATCTCCGTAATGATTGATCCAATTTTGATCTTTTTTTCAAATTTTTGCTTTTTATTGATTCATATCGGTATTGACTGTCATATATTAAGATATTGAATATCCATTATCGATAGTTATGATTTTTCGATAGTATCCATCGGAACATTGACCGTTACTATGATTCGCAATTTTCGAGATATTCGGAAATTCGATTTTTGGCTGACATCTCGGGAATTGTTGGGTCGCACAGATATTTTGATGCGATATCCATAATCAGCGATGAAAGATACATTCATTTCATATCTCATATGCAATGTCCGCACATTAAAAAAAGTACGGACAGACAGAAATATAGGATTCACTAACGAACTTTTTAATTCTTTGAAAATATTGTATATATTGAGGGATTCATTTAATTTAAGCTTTTGGCATGTGTTTTTAATTATAAAAAGGTTTCTACGGTTTTTAAAACTTCATTATAGTATTTATTTATTTTTAATAACGCGCTTTTTAACGCGCGAAATTCTCCTATTCGCTTCATCAGCTCCGTCAAAAACAACTCGATTCACACCGGTTATCAATTCATGAAATTTGATTTCGGAGATTTTATCAATTTTTTTTTTCCTTAGGAAATTTGATTCTGATTAACCGATGATATGTTTATCTTGAATCGCTCTAACCCGGAAAACTTTGGGGTTGAAGATTCATGCTTCTCTGCAAAACAAGACGAGCTCTGTTGAAGATTAATTTCGCTTGTGGAAGTTTTCACCTTATTAAATTTGTTGGTAAGGTTAATTTCACTTGAGATATAACAGTTGTACGACAAATTTATACGAATAGAAGCCTTGGGGATGAGTTGGTTGGCACCAGGCCGTCAAGAATGTCATAACAGGCAGTCTGAAAAGATCGGTCCGCAAAACACAAGGAAACGCACCAAAACAAATTCTTGACCTCTCACATTAATCTCCTGTAAGAATAACTTTAATAACTATTGCCATTTGCCTGCAATTTCATTTGAAAACCCCTGAGTTCTTTTTAGGGCATACGAGTACTTTACGAGTGAAATTGTCTAACTATCATGATTTCCTTAGAACATCATGGACATATATTTAGAACACGTAAAATTATTTTGGAAGTTTGTCCGTGAACTTTTGATCACAGTTTATGCCTCTGAAGTTCAGCAATGATGTACTCTTTCGTCAGTTCGTCTACGGAGATGCTGTGTCGATCTGGCTTGTTGCTGAACTCCACAGAAAGTGATAGAACTGTCTAAGTATTCCTCTACATCAGGGAAATTCTGTTGTTAGTAATATTATATCTAAAGTACACACTGAAATTCATACGAATTACGTGTGATAATGCATTACGAGTTCAGGTTGAATCACATTGCATCCAACGCCTATCGAAACATCAATAAGGTATTCGGTGTAGGCACCATAAACGAACGTACTGTCCAACGTTGGTTCCGAAAATTCCGGGCGGGAGTGACGGACCTGGTAAATAAGCAACGCGGCAAGCCGCCCAACATGTTGAATGACGCTGATCTGAAGCGATCTGTGGAAGAGGACCCGTCAAAAAGTGTTCGGGACCTTGCAGGGAATCATGCTGTATCAGCGTCGACTGTCAGTAGACACCTTAGGACCATCGGCAAGGTGAAAAAGCAGGACAAATGGGTCCCACATGAACTTACGGAAAACCAAAAAGAGCGTCGGTTGGAGGTGTGTACGGAATTGCTTTTGCGCCATGAAGAAGCGGGATTCTTGATCGCATTGTCACCTGCGACGAGAAGTGGCTCCTATTTGACAATAGGAAACGGTAAGCACAGTGGCTGGATGCTGATGAACCCCGCGACAGTTCCCTAAACCCCCGTTGCATCCCAGGAAGCTCATGGTTACATTTTGCTGGAATATCCATGGTGTAGTGCATTACAGCTTCCTGCAGAAGGGGAGACGATCACCGCTGCGACCTAATGTCGTGAACTTCTTCGTATGCACACAAAACTGTGTCAGCAACAACCTGCACTTGTGCATCGCAAAGGCGTCCTTCTGCTGCATGACAACGCGCGTCGGCACGTTGCACGAACGACCGTACAAACGCTACAGGCTCTGGGCTACGAGTGCTTCCACACCCCCGTACTCTCCGGACCTCTCCCCTACCGATTACCATCTTTTCCAGAGCCTGGATAATTTTTTACGGAGGAAAATATTCCTAACCCAAGCAGACGTCGAAAACGCATTCCGGGAGTTTATTGAGTCCCGTGACCATGGATTCTATCGTAGAGGGCTCGAGAAGCTGCCAAATCGTTAGCAACAATTTGATATGCAACGATGACCTCTGCAATTTGACATTTGATATGCAACGATGACCTCTGCAATCTGACATTTGATATGCAACGACCTGATACCAGATAGTTTCCGGAAAGCCACATTGCCATCCATTTGACGGAGACAAGTTGAGTTTGTTGAGGAAGTCGTTGATGGGGGTGTGTCCATAGCACGGACAGATAAGGAGGTTGTTTTCAATAATGTTAAGTGGAAGTTTGGGACTTTTTCTGATGAATCTGTAGATTTTTTTTGTATTTTAGCCCATGGGTCTCGAGGATCCATTCCTGGTTCCATAGTTTAATAGTTTTTCACTGATGTAAGTTTTGAGAGAAAGGGCTCTGAGTTTTACATTAATGGGGGTCTGTTGGTGTATCTTCTCCATTTGACGAGATTGTCTGCGAATCTTTGCCTGTGATCCCCCTGTGGCCTGGCGTGATCACCGAGAGAGAAGCCTCCGTATTGAAACTGAAGACATTGCTACATCATCATACACTGACTGCTCAATTGAAAGTGGGCACTTTCGATTTTAGACGTTTTGTCGAATATCTAGAAAAATAGTTGAGGAATTATCCTGAAACTTCAGGGTATAAAGAGCATGTTACACATGATACATTTCAGCGAAGGTTTTGTTCTGAAGGCAAATAGGGGACCAGCAACAAATTTAACAAAAAAATAATGATGCTTGAAATGCGTTGTAGCTGTAGTATATGTCTATGAGGCTTCTTTTACCTATCTGTGTTCATTTGTAGGAGAATAGCACGTATATTCACGGAGGTTTCTTTTAAAAAAATCGAAGTTTTTTTTGTAAGTTTCTTGTTTATAACATGCAAGGTTTTTAACCCAATGCAATGCCATTTTCAGGAAACTTGGCAAATTACAGAAGAGCCAACACCCTGCAGTCAGAATATAAAAATATTAAATATTTGATGAAATATGAGCGTTTTTACTAAATAATGTTTAACTGCGCATGCGCAAGCATTACCAAAATATCTTTTGCATAGTAATAAAATAAATAAACAGCCAAAACTGTGGACACTAGGTTAACAAGAAAGGAAGGCAAGAAGAAACTACTATTCCGCATAAATGAACTTAATAAAATAAAAACTGATATGAACATTTCGGAGCTCTGACTCCGTCTTCTTGTTGTTTCTCACTGAAGAAGGAGACAGAGAGCTCCGAAATGTACATATGAGTTTTATTTTATAAAATTCATTTATGTGGAATAGTGGTTTCTTTCCTTCCTTTCTTGTTAGTCTTTTGCATAATTTATTAGCCAAATGTATAGAGCTACTCTTATAAAAAGCCCAAGCAAATATCGTGAAAATTCAGAAAGATATCGCCGATAGAATAAGTTGAATTTCAGTTGCTCTCAAAAATAAACAAAGCGATAAGGGGTTTTCTCCAAATTTTTATTTTTTGACCGGACACCAGTATCGACTTCTTCTCCTTACGCTGTTATGAAGTCAGTATGCCAGCTTAAGGAAAAAACATCTTCTCTTGCGCATGTGCAGTTAAACATTATTTAGTAAAAATGCTTATATTTTATCAAATATTTAATATTTTTATATTTTGATTACAGGATGTTGTCGCCACTGTAGTTTGTTGAAAACCCTGCATGTTATAAACAAACAACTTATGAAAAATACAATGGAATCAAGCCAAAAACTGTGGACACAACTATAGAAAGAAAAATAACTCCAAAACCACTATTCCACATAATAAACTTTAATGACTCAGATGTACATTTCGGAAACGAAGTTTCCTTCATCAGTGAGTGAAACTTCGTTTCCGAAATGTACATCTGAGTCATTAAACTTATGAAAATATTTCAATCTTCATGAATGTACGTGCTATTCTCATACGAATGAACACAGATAGTAAAAGAAGCCTCTTAATCATATACTACGCTACACGCATTTCAAGCATTATTTTTTACATGGTGATCCCAAACATTATTTTCTTTGTTCAGTTTCTTGCTGGTCCCCTATTTGACTTCGGCACAAAACCTTCACTGAAATATATGAGGTGTAACATGCTCTTTACGCCCCTAAAATGTCAGGATAATTAGTCAAGTATTTTCCTAGATATTCGACAAAACGTTTAAAATCGAAAATGTCCACTTTCAATTGACCAATCAATGTAGATAGTGCAAATTCAAGGTTTATGTTGGCAGGAATACAAATAACAATGCACTATCTATGATGATGCAACAATGTATTACGTTTCAATGCGGAGGCCTTCTATCTCGGTGGTCATTTGTGTCTGATGAGTACGATAACTTGAAAACGTATTAACTTTTTCAAATTCTGTTTTCAGAAATATGCTTTTCAGATATTTTCGTGGACTCTTTAAATCAATTGCACGCGCCCAAATAGTGACCTTTAAAATATTTATTCGACATTATACACGAATAAAGATCTTGTGATCGTCTCCCCCGTGTGTAAAAATGGTTAAGGTATAACAGCTGATTTGCTAATTATTACTTCTCAAAGATAACCGACAGGTTTACAGTAGCGCTCAGAAAATAAGGCATAATTAGAATGTTGTTTTATGCAAATACAGATAGCCGGATTGATACATTATTTTGAAGGTGGGTGGAGGAAACTGAAACACGTTATAATACCTGAGATGCTTACCTAGAAATAACTTAAACAGTCACTTGGTTGTTTTGGTTATGTTCAAAAAAAAAATAAGGTACAGTTCTGTTTTTCTTTAAATTAAGTTTTTTCCGTTACCAGAAAATACATTAGATTGTCTGTAATATACAGGGTGAACCTTGTAAATAAGGGATTTACATTTTCAACGTTTCCATTCATAAAATATGCAAATAAGGGATTTACATTTTTCATTGGATAACCTGCTGGATATGGCTACCTTTCTCTTCCATTACCAAATTTAGCCGGTTAACGATATTGAAAACGGCAGATTGCAACATTGGCTGCGAGATTTTAGCTATCTCTCTTCTGATGGAGTCTTACCAGTTAGTTGTTGGTCTGGTAAGATAAAATTTGCTGTTTAGAAATCCCCATAACCAATTAAGATCTGGGGATCGAGGAGCTCAACGCTGTTGGAACATTTCGTCTAATGAATCTGGCTTCAGTAAAAACAGAAAGCAAGAATTGTTTTACAGGTATGCATACTGGTTACCATGGTTATGCGTGGTGGCGCGCCATCATTTGGAATATTACGTTTCCCAATGTGCCTCGTTCCCTGATGTAGAGAATACCATGATCCCGTAAAATCATGATAGGAGCAGGCACCTGTGATTATGACTGTTACCAAAACATCATCGTTCTGTTCTTCGAAGAAAATCGGTCAAATGATGAACTTTGCAGTGAAGCCACACTAGACAGTTAGTAAAGCTCTAGATTAGTTACAATCCTAATCTAGAGCTTTACATTTCTGTGCTTAGCTACACACTCTAGCGGCGAAAAAAAAAAGCTATTTAAACTATATTTTATGATTGGATACATTTCCGCATTATGCCAATATAAAATGTCATTAATCTGTTCATTAATTAGCATCTCTCAAAGTGAGTAAGTTTTTTATGGGCCACCCTGTGCTTAACGTGTATTTTTATTAGTAAAATGTCAAATCAAAGGGAACATCTTGATTTGCAAATGCAGAAGGAAATTGCTAAAACTACTGAAGAGAAATCTCACAAATGAATTGCATCGGATTTTGGTGTTCCATAATTTAGGTTTAAACAGCCAAAAACTGCGGACACAATTATACTTAAATAAAACAAAAAACCACTAATCCACAACGAGATTTATTAATGACCCACTGATGGTCCACTAATGGGTCATTAATAAATCTCGTTGTGGATTGGTAGTTTTTTTTTGTTTTTATTTACGTACATACTAAAGTACAATTAAAAATATTGTTCAAAGAAAGAGAGCAAGAGGACACTTCCAACAAAAACCTGGATTAGGAAGACCACGCAGTACCACAGAAAAAGAAGATAGGCTGCTCTGTCGGTTATCAAAAGGACAGCTCAGGATGACAGCAATGGATTTGAACCGTGAAATACAAGATGGTTACGGGGTTAAAATTAGTATTTCCACAACATAACGTCGACTAGAAGAAACAGAATTAAATGGGTAGGCGTCCGGTAAAGTCACAAAGAAAAAATACAAAAAAATGGATGGCCCGACTTGCCTTTGCAAAATAGTACAAGCACTGAACCTCCAATGACTAGGTTAAAATCCTATGGTGTGATGAATCCAAGTTCTGTTGTTCGGAAGCGATAAAATACAGTCCCAGAACGGTCGTTTCATTCCTAGTATCATGTCCCAACGGTAAATCATGGAGGAGGATCTTTGACCGGGTGGGTCCGCATCATCTATTCCCAGAGTTTGGATATACCAACAAGACAACGGTCCTAAGCATATGTCCAACCTTGTTAAAGGTGCGAGGTCTTGAATGGCCATCGCACTCACCGATCACAACTCCATCGAATATCTTTGGGAAGTTCTTTTTCGTTGCTGCAATGAATGAAATATTTCAGATACTTCAGGAAGAATGGGTTAAGATTCCGTCAGAAACTTTGACAAAGTTAGTCGATTCTGTGCCCAGCAGATGTCAAACTGTAATCAAGAATAATGATTGCCCCACCAGATACTGATGTTTGAAATGATTTCAGATGTTTTTTTCCACATGTTTGGTATCAAATAAATATTAAAATTTAAACTCTTATTTTTTGAACACACACACACAACACCATTTAATTTTTTACAAGAAGATGCTAGAAAAAACATCAGCAATTGTCATTTATAGAGTTACATTTCCATGTACACTAACAACAGCACATACATTATATTAAGACATTATCTTTGTGTACATTAACACCTCTGGTGTCACCAGATATTTGAACTGTAACATAATTTTGTCACATGCTGGCTGAAGTTCAGAGAAACTGCAAGTCCCATTTTCGTGTCATAGATGTTTTTGAGCTTTAGCCAATTTTCGAATTTTTTGATTTTAATTTTAGATTCGGACAGAGCATCAAAAAGTAAGTAAACATTATAATAGATACGCATGTCCTATTTCTTCAGAGTGTACGCTTGATATGTACGTTTATCCGGCCGTCCGCCGTTTGCACGATAACTTGAAAACGGAATAACGTGGACTAATAGTGACCATTAAGAATACCAATATAGTGGCATATCATATGATAATCGACTGGTAGCGACAAGTCAACAATGAATAAAATGTAACTTTCTTTTTATCTTTTGAGCATCTTTAATTGTAGTTGACGGCCCCCGCCCCCCCCCCGGGGCTTGAGCACGCGCTCGTTTCGTTTTAACAATACCAAATAAATTCATTCAGGTTGCCTAGAAAAAGCACAAGGAAAATAAAAATGAAATTAAAGTTTCATAAACATCTTGATCGTCTTATTGTCTACTATTTATGGTACATTAATTGATAAGTATATTAAGCAATGTGTCATGTAAAAAAGAGAGCTGGGAAAAACAAGTAATTTAAAAATTTATTTTCTCACAATAAAACTTATAAACATTCCAAGAAAGAGCAAGAGGGTGTAAAGAACAACAGATATCTTTTGAAATTTTTGGAGCAGACTTAAGGTCATCTAATGTATAAATGCGTAATAGTGGGAAGCGACAGATTGTACTGGAATTTTAGAATTTCGACGAAAAGCGTTCGAGAAAAAGGACAATTTAGGGTAACTTGATATTGGACCATAAAATGTTCAAAAAGAATTTAACAAATTTACAACTACTACTGCGTTAGAGCTAAAGCTCCTTCTTGGAGTGTTACAAGATTTTATTTTAAGATGATATTATCATAAAGTATTTTTCTTTGTTCTCATAATAGCTTATTTGAACAATTTTTTTTTTCAGCTTTAGAGAGAGAGAGGGACAGTTGCGAGCAGTTGTCTCGATCTTAAACTTGGATTTATGGAGCAAAACCAATTAATCAATCAATCCTTGCGGAACGGGCCACATGAGTTAAAAGATCCTTTTGCTTTAAAATATAAAATAAACAATTTTATTTATTATTCAGTTCACTGCGAAAATATTCAAGCATCGTTCACAAAAATTAATTTTATTAAAATTTTATAACATTTAACGAGAGAGAGAAAAATATATCTCGCTTATTCTTATCATCTCGCCATCAATAATAAATTTCTTCCTGACATTGATTTGACAAGAAAAAAGAAATAATTTTTCTGTGCGCACAGTGCTCCTAATAGGAAACGCGGATTGTCTCCAGTGAACCGCACGCGGCGAGGTGAAGTGGCCTTAGCTGTCTTCTCCGGTCTACCTTGAGTATTTCATTCCTTTCATTAATGTATCAGCAGTTCGTAACAGAGTAGGAACAACAAACATACTTCTACCGGCGAACTGTGTCACGTGATTTCCCTCTGACGTTACGCTACCCAGACTGCACCGCTCTCCATTCCCACCCATTTCGGCGAGAGTATAGATGTAATAGCAGCTCAAGAAGCATACATATTATTTGAAAAAAAAAGCGAGAGAAAGAAAGGAAGGAGTAATTTTTTGATGCTAACGCGAGAAGGAATGCTAACGTCGAGTCCCGGTGACATTGGATTAATCACGTAAAGATGGGCACGGCGTATCACACTGAGTGGTGGATTTCGTAGTAGTAGGTAGTAGTGAACCTCTCTGTCTGGTAATCACCATTGGGAGCGTTTGCTTGCAGACCCGGCTGCGAGAAGGCAGCAGTAGCAGCAGCAGCGCCTTGGCCACCATATTCTCCGTGTGCACTAGGCCTAATGTCATGGGTTGCTTCGGCAGTGCCAGTTCGAAGACGGACGCCGAGGAGGACAAACGACGCAAGGAGGCCAACAAGAAGATAGAGAAACAAATCCAAAAGGATAAACAAATCTATAGAGCAACTCATAGACTTTTATTATTAGGTCAGTTGCAAGTCAACCATCCCACCGAACCAACCAACCAAACCCCAACCCCCCAATACTTACACTCTTTTCGGTTGGTGGATTCAATCCTTACTACATTACGAGCTCGGCTTTTGCCGATCAGTACCGTAACTTTTATTAATACAACAACCTCATTAATGATTATCTAAGAAGCATTTTATTTTGATGATCGTAATGATGATGAATAACATTTTTTCGTTGTTTTTTTTTTTCTCTTTTTTTTTCTTATGTTGGAAAGGTGCTGGAGAGTCGGGGAAAAGCACAATCGTGAAGCAAATGCGGATACTTCATGTTGATGGTTTTAGTGAAGAGTAAGTTTATTCAATTAAAATTGATTTCTCACGCTTTTACATCTCTCTTTCGGTGCCTCCGCTTGCCTTTTAAATGCCCTTTTATATTTCCACACGTTTTGATCCGAGTTGTTAAGATGCTTTCGATTGGAACTCCTCTCAATCCTTATTCTCGTGAACCTTTCCGTCTTCCTTTTCATTAACTACTTGTGTGTGTTATAGCAGTCATTTTCCAATCTCCTGCCCTCCTGTTGAAGCATTTCACTGAATACGTTTGAAACCATAAATCCACTCCTACACAATTCCTGTTTAAAAATATCTAGCGTGAATTATTAAGCAAAACGTTGTTGTGATCACTATTGACAGGAAAAATAAAGAACGCTCTGAGGGAAACGTAAACACATACAGAAGCACAATATTTTTTCGTTAATTTTTTAAACCTTAAAATGTACCACTAGAATCGGACATGACAGATTATAAAAAAATGAAATTTACACATATACGTGATAAAGATACATTCTGTAAATTGATATAAGTAAGATAGACTATGCACGTATATGATGATCCATCCGATTTATTTAATATAGCAATTTAAATATTTCCATTTCACTTGGCATAATAAGTAGAACGGGCACTCTTATACAGTACCTATTAAATAAAATCTATCCATAATAATTAAATAGTCCAAATCAAAATGAAAATATATGCATGACATTCGAAAAAATATTCTCAGTAGTTTTATAAAAGAAAAGTCATATACCCAAAAGTTCCTGGTTCGAGTCCTGAAATTTACATATTTTTTTATATTTAAGTACAGTAGAGTCTTGATATATCGAACAACTCTGATTTAAAATTTCAGTTTATTCCCTTCCGCTCCGGGACTAAAACTATATAATTTGAAGTAATAAAACCACAGTAAATCAAATTATTTTAGAAGGAAGTTAACATTTAAAGCAAAGAATCTCCTGCAATTTTCTTAGTCCAAACCTCTATAAATTGAATTGATATCAGTTTATCTCTTCTCTATTGGGCATTTTCATAAGCAGTTCTGATTCATTTTCACATACAGGATGGTTATAATTAAACTTTCCCCATTTAACCCATCCTAGACAGGAAACTATTTATAGTACAGGTATCAAATTCGATAGGAATAATGTCCAGATTATGGGCCACAAGATTTGCATGGTTCATTGAAGAGTCAACATTGGCTTGGACTAATAGATCAAGGTGTTATTGGTGAAGCTTTCAGACTGTCCTGGATCTGATAGGCACCATTTTGAGCACGCTTTTTAGCCTGCTGAACGATACATCCACAATAACTAGGCATATTTTATATCGTAACACAGTAAAAATGTTTGAATGGATTGCGTATTCATCATTTCTCTTCCCCATATCTTTGATAATATTCATATTACTGGTTTTCTTTGTGCGATCGTTTGTTATCCTCATAGGGATGGTTAAGTATGGAAAGTTTGATTTAACCATCCTGTATAAGTAGATCTGATTGGTTTTCATTTATGAGCTGTCAGTTCTGACTAGCTTTGTAAGCATATAATCAAATCGTAAGATATAAAGCCCTGAGTGGAATGATCGATTAATAAAATAAAAAGGGAAATAAATTCTCAGATATATGACTTTAATATCATACTTCCCCATCCAGGAATCATCACACATGGTCCCGTTTTGTTTTTTGTTTGTTTTTTCTATACAGGGCTCTAGATCTTACGGTTTGACTATAAACCACATTCTTGATTAATGCTAGAGTTAGGTTCCTGAATATGTGAACTTTATTTAAAGCAGCGTTATTCAAATACTGATTTCTTATAAAAACAATACTAAATTGAGAGGTTAGGTTCCTAATGGTCCAAACTTTAGTAAATATGTCAAAAGAATTTACAATTAAAATAATTAAACAATATAAAATAATTTTTTTTTTTTATTTTAAGTTGAGATTTATAGTTTTTCATCTATTTTTAGCATTCATTATTTCATCACAATTGATTTTTCTTTTATCGCTTAAAATGTTAATACGATCTATATGTATTGTATAATTAATTTTTTTTTTTTTAACTATTTGTTTGTAATGACACTGTAATGTCGTTCAAATCATGGAGAAAAGATAATAATATAGTTTAATCTTTTTCTTCCGTGGTTTGAATTATGTTTAAACCATAGAAGACAGTAGCAAAAACAAAAGTTATTATGCTTTCTGAATGTTGCCAACTTAGTAAAAAAATTTCCCACTAAAACAGAGCTAAAAAAAATCTTCTGAATTCATTAGTATTGTTCGCACGCCACGAGAAGACCGCAGAGTTGCTTAATGTGCTCGTATGGTGTCACTGTAGTTGCAGATCAGTCTATAGTTATGAAGGGAGGAAAAGCGCTAAAATCAAATAGCGCAAAAATGAGTTCTGGCCGTGTTTCCAAATAAAAGAAAACGTTTGCATGGAGAGGTAGATACCTGAGAAATATGAAGAAAATAAGAGAAGAAAATCACCCTATTGTTTACATCAATGAAACATGGATCGGCTCAAATTTGGCTGTTTGTATCCCAACATTGAATAGATTCATCTGCAACTGCAGCGACACTATACGAGCACATTAAGCAACTCAGCGATCTTCTCGTGGCGTGCGGACAGTATTAATGAGATTTCAGCAAATTTTTGACCAGATTTATGCATATGAAAGCATGTGCGCAACCGATTTTGAATGGACTAGTGGTATATCTAGATGGTGTATGACACTGTATTTTGAGACCTTACTGAGCATTAATCAAAGGTAACCATTATTTGAAACGAAGTTATAAAAAATGATTTAGCATTAATCAAATTCACGTTCATCAAGAAGGCGGTGTGCTCGATTGCAATTGGCCTTTACGGACGACGAGTTTTCTGCCCTTTTCACAATTGTAAAATAGATATGCAGATGCTTACATGAAGTACTATGAAGCACGCTAAAATTAATTTCTTTTTTTTTAATTTAGCTTTTTATGTACAGTTTTTATAGAGGTTTCGAATTATCAAGGTTAAGTAAAATAAAATTTGAAATAATGAGATTTCATATGAGATTTGAGTAACTATATGGCAATGCAACAATACAGATTGCTTTAATGAAAATAGAACTTTACTTACATACTAATTAGCTTTTATTTTAACCTTGATAATTCGAAACCTCTATAAATCAAAGCAGTTCGCTCTTCCCTTGAGAATCGGTTTATTTAAAGCTCTATTGCATTAATATTTGATAGTGTGATAAGAAAAATCCTCCTAGACCCATTTTCCAGTTACCTTAATATTATAGAGAGTCCTGACTTGCGAACAAGGAGCCATGATTTAACCTATGCTCATAGAACATGCTTGATAGCGATAGTGTCCATGTCCACAATAGCTTAGTGATTATGGCATCAGGGCATATACCCAAAGTTTCCTTGTTCAACTCCAGGCTGTGCAATTTTCTTTACTATTTTTCTCTATTTAATTATTAATAACCAGAGGTATGGCTGAAAAAATTCTCCTGTACCCATTTTCCAGTAATAATTAAACAAAATGAGAATGGCCAAGCTATCATTACCAAAATGAACTTAAAAGGGAAAATATGAATGGGTATATGTATTAGAGGGCATGTATGGGTGAGTGAATTAGATTTTGTTTGAGCATATTTTGAGTGAGCTCAAGTTTGTGAATGGGTGAATATTGTATAAGATTTGAAGGTTTATAAAATGGGTGCAGGGAATAAAGCTGAAACCACAAAAACAGAATATTTATGTATGAATAATATAAATCAGAAAATTCTAGGGTCCATTATTTTAAGTAATGAAGCTACATGCAAGTAGTACAGCAAAACCATTTATCAGTGAGATATGTCCTGTTTCATACTATTGTTGTAATAAGGCTTTTGTTGAGTTCATAAATTGTACCTCACTGCACTAGGGTTTACATTGTTAAGTTCATCACCTTAGTAAATACCGCAAGGTAATCTAGAATGATGGTAAGTTCAAATTGTCAGAAATGTTTAACATGCACGTCATTGGATGAGTTCTAGCTTTACTCTTGGTAAACCGGAAATGTGCGATAGCCATCATTTTGGTCACTAAAGATAAAGTTTTTATATAAAAACTTTTTATTTCTGAAGAAACATTTATTTGTAAAACTTACCATTTTATAAATCGTTATTTCCAAATACCTCCGTAAATAAAGTTATTATAAAATAATATCGTAATTATTATCATAGTCACTTAACTTCTAATGGTCAGGACCAACATTATTTCAAATCTTAACAAAGAACGTTATCGTCCTTTTCTCCATGTTATTTTTAAAGCATAAGTACGTTTTACAATAATTATAAAGCCCTCCTTATAATAGCATTTTTGCTTTTATTTAATTAAAAAAAAAATTATATAAAGGATGAAAATTGTGAAAAAGTGAACGAGTCATTAACTGTCACTATTGCAAGACTGCTGTCATCATTGCTACCTTGTTTCGGTCTTTCTGTGGGGGTTTCGCTGTCATCCAATGACATCAAATATGCATACACAGTAAGGCATTTTTATCACTTCCCCACCTTATTATAGAACACCTTGGTGAAAACCGCAGTTCACATCATTTGGTGATATTCGTAACAAGTCTTAATTTTGAAATTTTTTTTCAAATTTATGCTTATTTTAGACCATTTTCAGTTAATTGGTGGGCAGAGCTCGCACCTGCATGGGAGTTGCTTCCGCCAGGCAATAAAACTTCTGGCATTAACCGATCTCTAGCCTGTAGGAAGAGATCTCTTGTTTCATATTCTTTTATCTGGTTTATTGGAAACATTATGGTTCATTGGAAACTTTCAATGCTAAGAAATGGCATGTAATATATCAAACAATTTGGAATGATGTGTCATGAATGAATATAACGTAAAATTAGTGCTAATCAAAACTGGTTCAATGGTACATTTTTAGTGGAACTTTTATGGTCTATTGGATACTTTCAATGCTAAGATACGGTATGCAATGTATCAATCATTTGGAATGACGTGTCATGAATGAATATAATGTAAAATTAATGATAGTCGAAATTGGTTCAGTGATAACATTTTATCATTAGTTTGCCTTTCTTAACACCCCCCTTTTATTTTTTTTTCCGAAACATCAGAAACTAAAAGCCAATTCGAAACATCAGAAATACCAGTTACAGAAAAATTTGCAAATGCAAAAATTATCATGGAGAAAACAAAAAATTTCCACGTTTTATATCCAGTGATCCCCTTCTCACTGAAAATCGAATTAGATCAAATATTTAAAGTTTGGCATTTTCTATTAAATTTAGATAAACATGTATAAAAATAAAATAAAGTAAAATAAGTAATTTTCTGTTTATTTAAATTTATTTTTTTATACATTTCTAGGTTTATGTAAATGTATAAGAGAACAACAAAGTTTAAATATTTGATCTAATTTAGTTTTTCTGTGATAAGGAGATCATTGGATCTAAAAAGTGGAAATTTTGGTACAGAATATGGAAGTCAATACAGAGTCCAGGTATGTGCCAGAAGCAACTGCTGCGCACGTGCGTGCTGTGACCATCAACTAACTGAAAAATATGTCACTTCGGTATCGATTGTCATATATTGAGATATGATTTTTCGATAGTATCTGTCAGAATAATGACCACTGGTCAATACAAAAAATATATTAATGTGCACAATTAACCTTTCTTGATTTGATTTTGTATAACTCATCTTTTTCGAGATATGCAGTATTTTAGCAATTCGATTTTTGGCCGAGATCTCCAGAAATATTGGTCCCACAGAAACTTGGATGCAATATCCATAATCAGCGATGAAAGGCTCATTCATTTCTTATATCTTAGGTTCTGCACCTTAACCATTTACTGCATAATTAAATTTCATTTTCAGATAAGATAAAATTATCTTGATAAGATGAAATTACCCACTTTTCGCAACATCACGAGAATTTTTTAAAGCTTGTGGCATGTGGATTCTTGGCGGTCCAAAACTCGAATTTCCATGGAAATTAATAATGAAAGAAAAGGATTAGTTTCATATGATTCACCCTGTATATTGGTATGAATATTGTTTTGCATAAGGTATTTAAAAAATAATACAGGGCATTTCAAAATGGCTTGAACAATTTCAGTGCTATATTCTATTCATGCATTGTCACATAAAGTTGTAAGCTCACATATATATGAGTCTAATTTAAGGTGTTGAATTAATGCAGCTGTCTAAATTCAATTCCCAGTGGCTATCCAAAATTCCAATTTAATTTCAGAAATGTAGAGTAATTTTAATCAAAACAAAATTCAAGGCCAGCGTTCACTGTCTGAGAGTGCTAAGGTGTAGATCTTGTTGTTCTCGAGACAGAGTCATGGGTTTGAATCCAGCTGAGGGCATGGACGTTTTCCTTTGTCATTTTAACAAGCTTGGAAGGCCAAGCAAAACCTTAGTAGGCCAATCCCCTGCTAGGTTAAATTTCGATGGTTATTTAACATCTTCGACATTGAAAAAGTAAAAGAGGAATTGAAAACATTAGTAGTACAAAATTTAAATTCAGTCAACTAAATACAATATATACTGGGTGTACTAAAAAGAATTGACGTTTTTAAAATGGAATAGCTCGTAAACTGTGACAGTTAGTTATTCTCGCAGGAGATTAATGCGTGAGATCCGGAGTTTGTTATGGTACGTTTCCTTGTGTTTTGTGTAGCGACATACTTAACGGCCTGCACGTTTGATGCAGTCATGGCCGATTACAGACATCCAACGATTTTCTGTTTGCGGAGGGGATATTGACGAATTCTCTCATGCACCACTTTAATAACTTCAGGAAAAGTGTGGGGACGGCCGCTCCTCACCTTGTCATCCACACCCGATTTGTCATTATATTGTTTGATAGTACGATAACCGAATTTCCATGTCAATTTCAGAAGTTTAAGCAGAGTGAAAATTTCCTTTCTCGACTTGTTGCACTTGTGAAGAGCAGTTGTTGCAAAACTGTTTTTTCTCATGCCCCATTCCATTGTAACTGTTCAATGTAAAAAAAAAAAACTGTTCTGATAAACATTTAGCAGATGAGCGTTTATATAACATCCAGCCACCAAAAGTTCACAAAATTTATATAAACCTACTCAATGATGCCCATTGCTTTGTAGGGACAGGACTTTTGGCACAACTGTGTAAGCAGGAATGCAAATTTTGTGTATTTTCAAATTTCAATTATTTTGAAGATTCTGGTTACACCTGTTAATTCAAGGAAAAAATTGCATTGTTAATCCATGTTTTTGAGTAGAATGTCTACATATGTATGTTTTATTCACCATATTTATTTGTGTATAATGTGAAAAATTTAGACATAAAAAGCAATTAAATTTGTGGAAGGGGATTGTATTATACACAAACACAAAATTTTAGATTGAAAGCACAATGTTAGGAGGGGAGGAGGGGGGGGGGTGACATCAAACCAATTTTGGTCTGATGAATTTCAAACAAAACTACCGTGTATTTAATATACATAATAGTATATTATACTATCTATATAATCTGCAATTAATTCACTTTTTTATCAATTTCCCAATCATTTCATTGTCCCTAAGAGCTAATGAAAACAAAATGATTTCACGAAAACAAGTTGGTGACAGTTATTCAGCCAAAAAACTGTATATTCATAATAATTAAGTGATATAGACACCGTACTAAGTAAATTTGTAACATTAAAAGTGAAAAGTGAAGTAAAATTTCGACCAATTAATGGTAGCTATAATCTTTATATTGATAATACAAAATAGCATTGCTCCTATCCTAAGTCACGTGATCGATCACTACTGGAAAACTAAGTATCATTTTGTTATCCATTTGTTTGAAATGACCAATAATAAACTAGAAATACCAGCTTTATGATTAATTTTTTCTGTGTATTTTAAAGAATGTAGAGCTCCACACTACCCCATCAAAAGTCATGGGACAGCCCTGATTTGAATGAAAATGAGACATTCCTTTGCGATTTCACTGTTGGCATTCTTCCCAGCACTACATAACAGAGAGTATGCTATTATGAGATGATGCTTGCGTGAATGCTGTAAGAATGTCTCAAAGAAAAGAGCTTTCAGACTTCCAAAGAGGTACCACAGAAAACTGTTAGAGACGTCAACCCTCCTAAACATCCCGAAATCGACCGTTCACAACATCATCCGGGCATAGAAAGAGAAAGGCACCACAAATGTTCCGCCTAGGACTGGAAGACCCAAGATCATGTCGGCCAGAGACCAAAGGGCTCTTCGTAAAGTGGTCACTGCAAACTGTCACACATCGCTTGATGGACTGACAAGATCGTTCATAGAGTTGACGGGAACAACTGTGAGCAGCCTGACTGTTCGCAGGGAAATGCATACAATGGGTTTTTATAGCAGAGTGGAAGCCCACAAACCTCACATCAGCACCAGCAACACAGCAAGGAGATTGCAATGGTGCAAAGAGCGACGACATTGGACTCTGGATCAATGGTGAATGGTTAAATGGAGCGATGAGTCCCGCTACACCATCTGGCAATCGGATGGACGGATTTGGGTACGGCAAATGTTATCTGCCAAGCTGTGTTGTGCCCACGGTATGGATTGGTTGCAATCATTTCTGTGGACGCAGAGCGTTACCAAGACATTCTGGACAACGCAGCACTCCCATCTCTCTGGCAGCACTTTGGCAGTGGCCCTTCTCTGTTTCAGCACGATAACACACTTTGCCATAATTGATACATTTTTTCCAAGTGATGGATAAGCTGTTGGAGAGGCCATCTTTGTAGAAGGCCTCATTTTGGCTGTTTAAGAAGCTTTCCACCTTAGAAATAACCTGGTTGTCATCTTAAACGCCTTTCCAAAGTGCTTTCTTCATTCAAAGAAAGAGGAAATAGTCACTGGGTGCCAGGTCAGGTGAATAGGGGGGGATGGTAAAATTTCGAATCCTAGGTCGACTGCAAGTGTCATTTGCTGAATGAGCGGGCGCATTATCATGGAGAAGGAGCACACCCTCGACATTGTCTCAACTTTCCGTGACATTTCTTTTAATGGTGTCCCGCAACTTCTTCAGAAACCCACAGTAATAGCTCCCTATTATTGTTGGGCCTTTTCTAGCATAATCGGTAAGGATAACCCCTCTGGAGTCGAAAAAAAAAGCACTTGGCATTACTTTTCCAGATGAACTCGTGAGTCCACACCTTTTTGGGGGATGGAGATGATATGCGTTTCCATTATTCGCTTTGTTCTTTAGTTTTTGGGGTCGTGATGATGCATCCAGCATTCATCTAGCGTGCATTTCTTTGATGTTTAATCCATGGAATCCATGGAATTATTAATATATTATTCTTCATATTTAATAGTAAAAATAGTACGGCTCGTTCTTTAACATACATCCATAGGTCATATTTGATAGTGAAATGCTTCCTTGTCCTTGATGGCTTATAAGGGAAAACCAGAACCTTCGTCCCACTAATTTCAATGGGTTTTAACATACGAGTTGTGGACTAAAAGTAACATATTATGACAGCTTGAGAGTGAAAGAGAGTAAGATAAACAGAGGGAGAGGTCAAGCAATAATTGAAGAGTGGCTTTGACAAATGTTGCTAAATGTCAAAAATTAAAAAAAAAATTGATTTTACTTGAAGTTTTTATTTGTAATATGTTAATTTATTCTCTTGAAATAAAAAAAACAAACTACATAAGGGAGACTCGAATCTACAACATTCAGTTCTGCAGGCATGCACCTTAAGGGTCATTCACAAAATACATTCGCTTGACAGGGGGATTTTGAAACTGTGATAAAAGTGAATGACAAAATATGAATGTTTTATCTATATACTATGTATGAATGTTTGCCTGTATACTAGTTCACCTTATGACGTTATTGTCGCCAGAAGTAGAGATTGGTAGAAGAAAAAAAAGAAAGCTTACTGCTTACGACAGTAATAGAATTAATTGGTTTGTGGAGTTATGATTAAACAAAGTGATTTGGCAGACATTGAATGCGGGATGATTGTAGGAGCTCAGAGCCATGGAGTAAACATCTGCGATACCATTGAATTCGTGCTATGTTCAAGAAGCATCTATTAATAGTGTTTAAAGACTAGACTGTCAGCCAAAAAGCTGGATCTCCACGTAAACTTGTGGTCGATTAGTGAATGCTCGGGCAGAACTGAAACTGTCCAGAATTGTAAAGGACAACAGAAGGGCAGCAGTGCAATGATAATTATTACAGCACATCTTAATCAAGGATCCTCTCAAAAGATCACTAAACGTACTGTTCGTAATAAACGGCATCGTATTGATATGGAAACCAAAGACTTGTTCGCACACCTCTGCTGTCTGCAGGTAATGAGCGAAAATGTCTTAAATTCGCACAGGAGCACAAAGAATGGAAAGTTGATAACTCGAAACAAATTACAAAGGAGAATCGGAAAGCAATGGGAATTTTTTGACATAGGTAAGCAGTAACTGGTCACACATTGAAACCGCAAAATAAACCAATGCGGCAGTTATGTTGAAAAATGTGGAAATAAATAACATTTTCAAAATAAAATTTGGTTTGATCTAAATGTTTGAAGTTAATTTATGAAATATGCAAATTCCCGTTACTATCCAATTCTTCTTCATATGTGATCCGAAGAATTGGGTTTCAGGGACACCAAGCAAATGGCTGAGCGAGAAATTAGCAGAAACAACATCAACCCCTTAATGTATTACTACAATCTTTCAAACTCATGGCGGCAGCATTATGGATTGGAGTATGTTTTCCAGGTATGCTTTGGGCCTTTTAATTGGTATTGATCAAGTTCAGTTTGTCATGTTGATGGTTTATCCCCATGGATATGGCTATTTTCAACAAGATAATACGTTCTGCCATAGAGCTCATATTATACAAGGTTAGATTCAGGAACATGGAAGAATAGAGTTTATTTTGCTTAGATCCCCCCCCCCCCCCCCTTACAATCTCCAGATCTCAATTCCATTGAGCATTTGTGGGATGAAGTTGAAAAAGCCATCAGACAGCTGGATCCACAACATTAAATCTGACAACTAGAAAGTGTTATTCCACAAACCACCAATCAACATCTCGAAGAGTCATAGGCCAAGTAGAATCGTAAGTAAATGTTCATTAAAAATGTTTCTGCTTATGCACGTGATTATGGCTCCTTTTTTTATGTGAAAGATTTCTTCCTTTAAGGAGGGTATTCGAATATATTAAGTTCGTTTAGGGAGGGGGGGGGTTGAGTAATATTACAAATGGGAGGGAGGGGTTAAAAATCTGTCATTTTAGCGAACATATTTTGTGAATGACCCCTAACCTTTATGTCAACACTTACGTTGAAATCAGTGCAACTCTTTAGGTATACAGGGTGTTTCTAAATGGAAGGACAATAAGTACCTAGCGTGATCCTTTGCATGATAACAAACTTAAAGTTCCTTATGCAAAATGTTCAAAACTCAAATTTTAACGCGAAGTTTTCTAAAAGCTGGAGGAAAACTTCATTTAATCTCAACAATTGCCAGTTTTTTCGTGCCATAGCACAGTCATTATGTGAAGTGTTAGTGCAGAAAGTTCATAAATGACGTAACGACGCAATTTAAATTTTGAGTATTTGACATTTTCAATAAGGAACTTTTTGCTTCTATTGATGCATGGAATCACACTATGTACTTATTGTCCTTCCATTTAGAAACTTTATATAAGCGGCGACTTTCTTTAGGTTTTCTTTTGACCTTGATCTTTTAGACAAAGGTGTATTGGCCTAAAAAGTTTTACACAAGTTATTTTTATAAGCTTTTTATAACTTTGCTGTGTTAGTTTGTTTAGGTCAAATCTTGTAATCAATATTAAACCAACTTTCCGACAAGCTAGGGAGCTGCAATTTGACACACTTATGCAGAATCGATGACAATTTATGATAAAGAAAAAAATTTTCAAATCGGTTCATTGGTTCGTGTTCTAATGGTACTAACTCATTACTACGAATTGATTGTTGTAACAATTGGACATTTCGTTATGGCGAGAGGTAAATGTATCTATTGTTTATTGTTGCAAAATTAAGCTGTATTGTTGCCACTAAATAAAACATTATAAAAGCTTGGTTTGATAAAACCTTTTTCCTCTTAACTTGTTAGATGGCTAACCTGTATATTGAAGTCCATCAAAATCGGTGGGACGGAGGTTGTGGCTTCCCCTTATCAGTGGTAAAAGCATCATGACGATAACCCAAAAATCCCTGGTTCTAGCCCAGATAATGGAATTTTCTTTAATATTTTTCTGCATTATTAAGTAGCGAAGAATGCTGGTTTCATGAAGTTTGTTTGTCAGTCCCCTTCATATTTTCTACATTTTTTTTGCTTATAAAGTTGAAATTCTGAATGTAGCTTACCATAAGGCATGTCCTCCTTCACTATTTTATTTTGATTGGTCAACTGGGGTCGGAGTTACGGGGGTGGGAATTAGAGGGGACCAAAATGTTTATATGGTTTGTAGGTATGTAAAGGAGTAAAATTCGATACATAGATTTTTCTAGGAAAGATCTACATTACTATGAAGTTTGGGCTGAATAGTCCCTGTGAGGGTGCAGTCACTTGGGTCTTTAGAACTATGGCAACATATATCATGTGATATGTCATTCGATCGGAAATGATGAGAAATGAAAAAAAATAGTGCTCTTTTCCATTTTCTAAGTACAGTTGAGGATCTCAAATCCAGAAACCACAAATCCCGATGTCAATAATTACTTTAACTGTATAACTGAAAACTTTTAATAACCGTCATCAGAAACTATGTATTTAAATATATACACATGAGTTAAATATATCTGGAAAACCACAAATCTGAAAGTTTTCTGGTTCTGAGCATTCCAGATTTGCGGTCCTCACCTGTACTATGTGTGAGAAAATCAATTCTTTTGATTAGAAAAATTGGACACTGGGTTTAAAAAATGAGATAAAGGGGTAAAAATAGATGAACTCGGGTCACTATTTTCCTATATCCTCCTCAGGAGGATTAATTTCTTGTTAACATCTGAGATAAAGCATGGGAAAAAAACCCAAAAAAACTCCTCCTTGAAAACCAATTATTACTTTTTTTTAAATTACTGATACTCTTTTCTTTCTTTAATTAAGAATGCATCATTTCATCATGTTTTCATTTTCCCTTGATTTTCCTAGCTATGATTAAGAAATAAAATTACAAATTTGTGATTACATTGCAGAAGTAAATATTTCAATAATCAATAATTGCTTTCACTCAGATTGGATAATGATAAAAGTAAACATTTCTTAAGAGCACAAATGTAATTATCCATATAAGAAAATTAAAAAAAAAACAAATTAATTATCCATTTTTTGCACTTTTTGTAAACAAAATTTTCCTATATTTTAGAAATTATGTAAGGGATCATAACTGAATATAATTCAGTAGCTATAAACATATAACTTAGAATTACAAAATTTAAAACAAATCTTAAATACCTTGTAATAATTAGGAGTTCCATAGCCTGGGCTCGAACAGGAACTTTTGGCTAATAGTGTTGACTAATAGACATGTAGATATTGTAATGATGCACTACTTATCCATCAGCCCAAATTGACATGTAAGTTGTGTAATGCTTCCATAACCAAAATACATTAATTGGTTAGAGCATCGGTGCGATTAACTGAAGGTTCCTGGTTTGAGCCCAGGTTGTGGAATGCAGGATTATGTGATTAACCAGGATTTATTTTAGTTGGGATAGGTGAAAACATAGGCAATCACCTTTAGATGGTGGTTGATCAAAAATTAATTAATTTTTTAGGTAGCCATTTAAATAGACATGTTGATTTCAGAGATTTGTTATTGATTGTAAATAACTTAATTTTCAATCACTGTTTAAGCTTATTCCAACACAAGCAGTAAAATTAAAAAATGGAGAGTGTTATTAAGGGTGTTCCAGTGATGTTTTATAAACAAAGCGAATGTTGCAACATTTTAGAATTACAGCATTCAGCTCTATAGTTTAAAATATTTTGAAATTGCTTTATATACTCTGTATTTATAGCAGCAGAGATAATCATAATCAATCAAATTTGGTTTGTTATGTCAGTCATTTTATTTGTGATATTGTCTGATCAGATAAAATTGTAGATTTGTATTCTTGAAGACATGTTTTTGCTTTAGATATGCATATTAATGTTCTTATCTCTGTTATAATAAATGATCATAATCAAAGGGTTGATAAAATTTGCTTTCTTATCAGAACTATATTTATTTATGCAGTTATCCTCAAGTTTTAAACGGCCTATAAAGTTCATTAAGTACAATGAGATTTAGTTGGGTAGTATTTAATTTGAATTATACAATTTATTTTTTACTTGTTTTTTTTTTTATTTGCAAGAAATAGTTGAATAAATAAATTTAAATAGAGAAGGACATCAGATTGAGTTGGTGAGATGGTCCTCATGACTGCTGTGTATCACTTAAAAAGTTCCAGATTTCATTGCAAGCCCAAGATAACTTGATTCACCCACACAAACTAGAAGATAAAGATGATAGTGAGGTGTGGTCTTTTTTAATGACATGGTATTTTAAAAAAAATGACTCAGTTGAGTTAGAATGAAGCAGCACACTCAAAAACTCCTAAAAACAACAACAAAAATAAAGGAAACTACAATTTAAAAACACAATAAATAAATAAATAAATCTAGTGCAGTACTTTTGCTGTGATTATTAGCAATCATTAAATACATACTTTAAAACCATTTAAGCTTAGCTGAATTTTGTTTTCTGACTGAAGGTGAGGTATAATTTTATTTTAAACTTTTTTATTTTTTCTTCATGTTTTGATTATTTGTCATTTAGGATTTATAAACATTAAAAAAATTACAATTAGTTGAGACATCTAATTAGTATTAATTCAGAAATAAAATTTTTCTGAAAGCTGTTTTAAGTTAATCTATTATGCTTATAAGAGTTATGGATAAACTCAGAAAATGTTACGCAGGTCTTATCAGTACTAGCAAAATTTAAATAAATAAATAGAAAAAGAAATTTTAAAGGTAAACTCAATGGAAAAAGTCAACTTTATTTTTTTTGCATCTTAACATTAATTTAGGTTAATAAAGTATATATCATTCAAAATTTTTCGATTATCCTAATATTAAGAAAAATCTCTCGGAAGATTGAAAATTGGCCCTCTGGTCCTCCCAGAAGAATCAGCTGACCATGAGGTTATTTCTTGTCTAGAGAATCTGTGGGAATTTTGTCGCCTACTCGCTTTTGATTCTACATATCGCAAGAGTTTGCTATCCTGTTTTCTATCGGAATGCCTTTAAATTGTTATGTTTGGGTGTGTAAATAAGAAATTCAATAGAAACTTCACATTTCAGAGATTTCTATAATCAGAATCGATTAAGAAGCAGTGGATTAGCTTTTGCCAGCAAGGGAACTGGTATCCAAATGCGAACGGCACTGTGTGCTCAGTTCATTTTGAAGCGTCATGATTCCGAAACTCCTTCGTACTCTGTTGGAAACAATGATGTCATCGTTTCCAGAAGGATGAGTCTCTCTCAATCGCAGGGGGAGGGGGGAAATGAAGTTTTTCATATATTTTAATATTTCGAATTGAAAATTTGTATATATGCTAAGTGATTATTGAGACCTTCATCTTTCATTTTAAATAAAGTTGTTTTGAGCGTAAAATTTATCTTTACAGGCACGTAGCCAGGGAAGTGGGGTGGGGGGGTCTAATCTTTTAAAACATGGACCTCATACAATGAAATAAATCGATAAAAAACAACAAAATTTTATTAGGGCATTTTACAAATTTGATTTATTGTAACAACAAACTTTCAAACTGCATTTTTCTAGGTTACATGGAAGCGAAAGTACTAATTACATTATCCATATCAAAACAGAAATCTTAATGTATGTGCAGTAACGCTAATTCTGTTAATCTGTTTGATGACATGGTGGGTCTTAAATACGAGTGCAATCGCCTTAGTAGTGGTTGATCTTTCACAGACATTTGATATGGCAGGGAGAGTACAGAGATACAAAAAAATCTTATACAAGTTAGGAAAATACTTTTCATCAATTAATTTTAGAGTGTCTGGACAAGTTTGAGGAACAACTTTATTTGTTACCAATTCATTTTTCCACTTGAAAACCCATCTGTCAATTTTACCCGGAAATAATTCTGGATTTTCAACTGTATGTTAAAGATTGTTCTGTATACAGGGTGCGTAAGGTATTTGAGGACACACCTTTATTTGGCTACTGCTACATGATAGTAAATTGTACGAGGCCTGTGAGAAAACTATCCGACCTAATTTTTTTTTGCGAAAACCTGATGGATTTGGATCGCGCGCGCTTGCATGAGCTGACCTTGAACCTTTGTGCGTATGCTGAATTTTTTCCCGCCTCTCAATAGCGTCAGTTGCTGGCAATCAGCATTAGAGGGAGGTAGTGTGTTGTGCTCTCGTCTGTTTTTGATTTGAAGGAAAATGACTGAACGGCTGGAGCAGCGTTACTCCATCAAATTTTGCCAGAAACTGGGCGACAGCCAGGTGGAAACCATCAGTCATCACAGTGGAAGCATTCCTCGTCACCACGACCAAAGAAGGCCCGCCAAGTGCGCAGCAATGTGAAAGTGATGCTGACTGCTTTCTTTGACTCTCGTGGTGTGGTACACCCCGAGTACGTACCACAGGGTCAATCACCAAAAAGTACTACAGGGATGTCCTCCGTCGCCTACGTAATGCAGTGCGGCGCAAGAGACCGCAGTTGTGGTCAACAGGCAATTGGCGCCTCAAAAACCAAACTTGATTCAGACTTTTTTGCGAAAAACTAGACTCCCGTGGTACAACAGGCTCCTTACTCTCCTGACCTGGCCCCCTGCGACTTTTGGCTGTTCCCCAAACTCAAGAGGCCATTGAAAAGAAAGCGATTTCAGACAAGAGAGCACATTATGGCTGCAATGACAGCCGAGCTAAACTCCATTCCAAAAGACGCTTTCCAGGAATGCTTCCAACAATGGCGGCACTGCTGGGAGCAGTGTGTGGAGTCCTAAGGAGACTATGTTGAGGGTGATTAGGTTTTCCAATGCTCCAGGTGTGTAATTTTTTTTTTCCCGGCCGAAGTTGGATACTTTTCTCACAGGCCTCGTATGTCCTTTCCGTTTCCGAAAAGCAAAATGGCGAACCATCAAGTAACACAAATCATGAAGAGACATGCAGTAATCGTGGCAATAAAGCCAGAGCACAGCGATTTAGAGATATCACGATTTCTAAAGGTCGCAAGATCATTCGTCCACAAAGTGCGGAAGGAGTTGGAGACCGAAGATGGCAATGTTACACCAGTAGCAAAGCGTAAAAAGCATGCCTCACGCTCTGACATCATCAGAACACCTGAATTTATTCAGCAAGTGCAGAAGGCCATCGATGACAATCCCAGAACATCCATGAGGTCACTTGCCAAAGATCTCCATGTGTCGGAAGGAACAATCAGAAATATTGTCCATGAAAACATCAGATATCACTCGTATGTTATGCGAAGAGCACACAAGTCTCGCATGAGACAGGAATGGATGGCCGACAACTTCCATGATCACGTAACCCCTAACGTTTGGCCTCCTAACTCCCCGACTTGAATCCGTTGGACTACCACATATGGAGCGTTGTGGAGAGAGAGGTCAGTGAACACCCCCCTAACACCAAAGATGAATTGAAAGCTGCCATTGTTCGAATAATGACCAATATGAATCATGACCATTTGATTCGCGCATTTCGACGGTTTCGATCTCGCATTGAAGCAGTTATAGAAGCTGAGGGCGGATTCATTGAATAGCCATATAACAAGAAGTTTTCTTGTGTATGCTCATGATAGGTTTCGATAATAAAGTTATTATCTCAACTTTATCTCTGTTTTCTTTCTTAACGTGAATCTGTCCTCAAATACCTTACGCACCCTGTAGTTTGCAAATTAAACTCACCATTTCTTTCAGATAAAATCATGAAACCGCTCCAATTATTTGTGTTCACCCTGTATTTGACAGTGTTGAGATTTGTTCAATTTTTGCCTGTTGCCCCTTCAAGTTTAGCTTCATCTAATCATAGCTGACTACTGGAGCAAGTGATCAAAAGAATGATGGCAGATGTTAAACAGCTAGTGAAACAGCAAAAAGCGAATGCACTTAATTTTGTAAATGTGAAGATAGAAATTAGTACTGTCCCTCTTAACTTTTTACATTATTAATTAGTTAAATTTGATTAAATTTTATTTGGATAATTCAGTTGGCACTTCTATTTCCATTATCATGGAGTAGAACAAACTATAGGAAAGTGAAAACCTCTAATTAACAGTGATTTATGAGAAAAGTTTTTAATTAATCTTATTAAAAAAATTTCCACAGTTGTTAATATGTCCTTATTGCCTGACCATAGAGGGGAGGACCTGCTTATCTCCCCTATTTTGATACAAATACATAAAGAAGATCCAAACAATAAATAATAATAAGAGGGAAAGAAAGAGTTTTTTTAATATACCCTTTATTTTATGTTTTATTATAATATCTCTTGAGGCCGGTGTCAACAATTAATTTAGCAACAATAAACGACGGATACATTTAACCCTCGCCAAAACGAATTGTTTGTTGTGGCAATTGGACAATTCATAGTAATGAATTAGTACCATTAAAACGTGAACCAGTGAACCGATTTGAAAGAATGTTTTTTTAACATGCATTGTCATCGGTCCTACACATGTGTATCAAATTTCTACTCTCTACCTTTTCGGGAAGTAGGTTAAATTCGACTTCCAGGATTTGTTTACAAAGTTAGTTACAAGTGAACCTAATATAAGCGTATTAAAAAAAAAGAAAAACACTAACCACAATTAATAAATTGAAACTGGAGATGTCACTGAAATAAAAAATAAATAATGTGGAGTAACATAATAAAATTGTGATTAGCTCTCAGCTGACTACCATGTGTTCTTCATGGTAGTCCATAAGACACATTAGACTTTAAGGCTCTCAGTGATTCATTTGGCTAGTGCAGTAATGCATTGAGTCGTGGCCCCTCAGCAGCTGTCAGCTGGCTACGATGTGACTTCATGGAAGTTCATAAAGCACGTCTAGACAGCATAGCTATCAACGTGCCTACAGTGGATCAGTTGGCTGGAGTCTTTAAAATTCCAATAAAGTGCTATTGGTCATATAGTGGAATTCCCATATATTTATGAGGGTGAATCTAAGCCGGCTTGGTGGACGAGAGTGCTAAGGTGTGGGTCTTGTCGCTCTTGAGACCAACAATTCGTAGGTTTGAATCCTGCTGAGGACATGGATGTTTGCGTTTGTCTCTTTACTAACAAGCTTGGAAGATCAAGCAAAGCCTTAGTAGGCTGATCCCCTGCTAGGCTCAATTTCAAATAGATTCAATAATTATTTAATATCCTTGACACCAAAAAGGCAAAAGGCATTCCTCTATGTAAAAGGAGATCGAGTCAAATGAATGTGAGCCAACACACGTTGTGTAATGGTTTCTTCCCGTAATGGTGATGCTTGTTTACATAATAAATCCAAGTCACGTGTGTACGCTCGCGATCATTAATTTAATCTGTAGTGGAACAGTCGCACATGTTGTGATGGACAATCTAAAATAAACAGTTGATTGAATTCATTGAACCCTGGCAAGGCTGAACGTTATTGTGCCACCTTGGGACTTCTGTACAAGCCTATCAAAAACATAGTCTGGAGCACTGATTCAGGGTGTTATCTTGTTCCATGACAATGCATGGGTCCATATGGCTAGGATGGCCATAGTAAAACATTGCAGAGGTTCTGTTGGGAAACTCAAGCAAATCCCTGCAGCCTAGATTATCACCGTGTGACTTTCACATTTTCGGTCATCTTAAAGTAAATTCTATAGTCAAAACAACTTTGTTTAAAAGAAAGACGAAGGTCTCAATAATCACTTAGTACAGTCGACTCACGTTATAACGAATTCTTTTATAATGAAAAATCGGGTAAAACAAAGTAATTTTCCAGCGACACATAATTGAATGTGTAGTAATTTTACACCTCATATGACAAACTAAAACGAAATCGAGATGTTTGGCAAGATAACGATTTATTGTAAGCCCAATTCACGATACTTGCCGTTAGGCTTATTTCACGTAACGACGAAAAAGTTGTACTCATATCGAGAGTACGTAAATGATATCGTTGTTTGCTTGAAAACAGCCGGTAAGAACCCATAATCGAATCAAAACCGGAAGCAAAGAGAGCATCATTGGTGGAAGCAAAAATTTACTACTTCAGATTATAATCGTTGATTGATGACTACGAAAAATAAAAGCAAAAATATCTTTCTAGAAAATATGTGCTGAAAAACGGAAAAAATCATTCTATGAAATTATCAAATGCTGATAAAGAACACGTGTTAGAAATTTATTCGGAAGTCAATGCCTTTAGACTGGGAGAGGTGGAGGGGGGAAGGAAAATGCAAACAAGTTCACCAGTTTGTTCTTTACAGATCTTAAACTGTTCGTTTATATATCGACTGATTGTCTCAATCAGTTGAAAAGGCAGTTTTCTACGATAAAATCTACAATAGAATTTGTTCAATTATGTTCGATTACTGATATTTCATCAGTGTTTGGTCGCAATAATTCAAATTTCAACTAACAAGGGAATCCCTTGAACATGTATGTCACAGAGTTCCACCAAATTGAAATATGCTACTCAATTGAAGCTACAATAGGTGCTTGCAAAATAAGAGAGTGCGAAATTTTGTTTCTTTCAAAATAAACCACGAAAACGAAAAACTTTGAGCGCACACAGTCATACAAGGACTCCATTGTTAAAGCGGTGTATGTGTATCAATGTGCTTAACGGAACTTCTTTCTTCCACTACTCACAGCAATAAGCACGAATCCACTTCAGATGAAATAGACTGCAATTGAATGGCAGACGGCAGATGGCAATTGAATGGCTTCTCAAGTTTCTAAACAAACTTAGTTTTTAAAAATAGATTATTACAATTAGCTAATTGCCTTCCAGTATAAAATATCTAGAGTAATTAATAACCATTTCCTTAATTTATTATTTCATTTTATTAAGTAATTCGGTAATCAAACACGGGTCTGGCTTCATGTGCAACGTCAAGTAATATGTTGCGTTGGTGAGGGGGTATGTATCGCGGTGCTTTATAATTTTAAATAAAAATAGTAATCATGGATGCCTACCTCATCTTATAAATTATTTTGAGACTAATAATTGTACAGCAAAATTAAGGTTTTATGCTTAATAACAGTGCTCTAACTGCAGTTCTTTGGCGATCGCCGCTAACAAGTTCGCTTTTCCTCTTTCCGCCATGTTTGTTGAACTCTGCGCACTTCCGGAGCGCTTCACTGCCACGCAACGCTATCGCTTCCACGGTGTGCTTGCGTGCAAAAAAAGGCTATGTGGGGTTCCCTTGTAAGTTCTAGGAATTCAAAGGTGGAAAATTTATTTACTTAGATTCAAAAATTGACTTTCACATGTAACGAAATATCGGTTATAACAAACCTTTTTATAGATTCTGGTGAACTTTGTTATAATGTGTGTCGACTGTATATATAAAAATTTTAAATTCAAAATTACATATACAGTAAAACCTCCCAAGGAGGCCACACAAAGAGGATGAAAAAATTGGCCACTTAACGGAAGTGGCCACATATCAGGGTTTGAAATTCAAAATAATCTCGTTATCAATGCATGTTATAAAGAAATAAACTATGCTTAGATAGAACAGCTTTTCACAGTTTATTTGAAAACATCTGATTGTTTGGGACTGATATGAAAATATCAGTAATTGCGAGCTGCTTTTTTTTCCTAACATTTAGAGAGAATACATGTTCATCAAACAGTTTCTCTGTTAGATTTGTTGTTTACATTATATCGTCATATCTATTTCTACGGGAAAAATTGTTATAATTTCAAAAGTTTTAAAATCATCAGGGACAACACCAGGGACAGAATTCTGATTGTGTACAAGCGTGTTGATCAGATGCTCAGACACATCACCTCCTGAGTCACATTCATCAAAGCGGCATCTGTCATCAAAAGTCAAAAATTCTATTATTGGCATTTAATCTTGTAATTGTTCCATAAGTTCTGCTAATGGCAAATCATCTTTTTCAAAATCTCATCAAATTCAGGTGCAGCACTTGTCTTCTTTGCTAGAGGGTGTGACTCCCGTTTTCTTGAAAAAGCTTTAATAACCTCATATGATTAAACAAGAACGTTTGATAACCTCATGTTTTGCCATGATTAAACAAGAACGTTAATTGTATGACGGACTGTTATTTTCTTAGCTGCTTCAGCAGCAATCTCTGCAATGGCCAAGTTTTGCATAACATTCGAAGCACTAGCTTCCTGTATCCACACATGACACTTGATCTTTAGTATTATGCCTTGATCTTTAGGCTGGGTTATAGATGTAGTGTTTGCTGGCAGGAATAGCATTTTGGTATTAGACAACTCAAAGGAAGGATGACAGGGAGCATTGTTCAGCAACAGCAGAATATTTTGGCATTGTGACTTCATTAGAGGGAGTGTTAAATAACAAGCGGGCAATGGGGTGTCATGAGACAAGCGAATGATGTGCGGCTATGATTCAGTTGTGTGAGCTTAAGGGTACATGAGGGTCGAAAACTAAAATTTTTTATATCTCGAAAACTATTAAATTTATTTTAATGAAAATTGGCATACAAAATGCTTAAATAGAGATAAAATTAATAAAAAAAATAAGCTAGGAAAAAAATTAATTCTGTGCAAAGTTATAATGAAGAATGTGCGCTCTTGGAAATATTAATGGTTTGGAATGAAAAAGCAAGATACATGTATTTGCAAATGCTTTGTTTAGAAATCAAGGAAAGACATGGTATTATGCAAGTATCATAAAAAACTATTTAATTCAACACTTTTAATATATAAAAATTGATCAGAAATCTTGAAAATTACATTTAACAAAAATTTTTTACATGTTTACAAATTGTAAAAATAATTATTTTTATTTGAGATTAGATAAGTATAATTGCATCATATTGTCTTTTTTCTTCAAATTAAAAAAAAAAAAGGTAACTCAAAAGCTCTTTTAGTATTTTTAAGAACAATTTATTTTAAAATTGTAAGTAAGACGAAAAAACAAAACTGAGAAAAACGCATTTTAAAATTCCAAAACTTTTTTCAATTGTTTTCAGGCTTTTCGATTACATTAAAATCCTTCAGGTGAATATACAGTTCCTTCTTCCTTTTTTTTTTTTCCAGTTCTTGTTTTATTCAGTTTTTTTCTCTTTCCTCTCTGTTTTATAATTTTCATTTGATATCTTGCTTTCTTTTATTCTCCTCTTGTCCAAATCATTTATGAGTTTCCACTCTGTCGTGCCAACTTGAATACCACATGAAGAAAAAACATCGTATATGGAACTAGCTCCTTCGTTATATTCTCCTACTGCTAACAAAATCGCAGTTTCCTATTCGCAGTTGGCAAAGTTACAAAAGTGGATTTTGGCACTTTTCTCCAAATTATTGAATGCAAACATTCATTCTGATTTTGTGTTTGCTTCATTTGACAACGTTTGAGCAAACTCTCATCTGTCAAACGTTTGAAAAGAGTAACACACAAATTTCCTACATTTTTAGGCAAAGGAGGATCTAATTGACGAGTCTTCTTTACTTCTTCAGGATCTTTTCCTTCTTTGACCACCATCTGATAAATGCACCACTCATCGCTACATCTCGAATGATGATCATCATCTGGAGTAGAACACGAGTGGAAAAGTTATTGCCCATATAGCATCTTGCATAGCTTGAATGCCTTTTTCAGCATTTTTCACTATTGCATTTCTGTAATAGCTTTGCCATCTCATCATTCTCTCTTTCGTCATCTTCCCTTTTCCTCTAAATGATTCACCATTTGCACAAGCATTCTTGGCAATTTTTTCTAAGCCTGAATACATTCTTTTTTGAATGTGGTTTATACATTCCTCTTTTACAATTTTATAGCCATCATAAGGATCTAATTCTTGTAAGGTGGAATGGACTTTACTATCTCCGTCACTAATAAGTGTTGTATAGCGAAATCCAATATCAAGAGATCTTTTCCAGTCTTTTAGCTGCCTCAGACTCCATACCAGGAGATAAACCATTGTAAGTGATGTGACACTTATTATTATGATTGATTTCCCAAGCTGTTCTTTCTTCTGTAGTCAGTTTATTTCCGATCACTTCATACTCCATACACTACTTAGAAAGAATTTCAAAATCACTCACAAGTCCTGTTAGATGTCTATCATAAATACTGCACCATATGAGGAAGTAAAACCTCTCTTGTGCCAAGATCCATCAAATGACACAGCAATATCAATGATATAATTTGTTTCTTGTAAACCACTATATGCTTTTCTTGCAATATCATGTGTTTCTTGCATTAGCTGAACTGTAGTAGAATATTTGATACTCAAATTCATATCTAACTGTATGCTTTGAAAAGTTTTGTGATGAAGCCCTCCAGCAATGTTCATAATTCCCAAAACTTTTTTCAAAGCCATGTGTCCATGTCCTATTTCTCTCATTGCAAGGACTGCTCTTCTATTAATTTCAAAAGGAGAACAAGTTTCATCTATTGTACTAGTACTCATTCCTTTATTGATAACTAAATTGCAACTTACACAATGCACTAATAACTCTGATGCTAATCCATTAATCTTGTATTGATAATATTGTTCAATTTTTCCAAATTAACTATTACGTTCATATTATCACCTGTAATTTCCGGTTTGATATTATCGTCACTGTTGAAAAATTTCAGTTTTTTTCTCTGCAAACATTTCATTTTCGGCGTTTTCAGTTTTCCCTTGGATGTCAATATCATTATGAGTATTCTCCGTAATCTTCTTTTTTTTCTGGCCACGTGTTTCATTCTTAGGTTTTTGCTTGCCTTTAAGCTGGTTTTTTGTTCTCCATTTTAAGTTTTCCATCATTAAAATTGAGAAATATTTCCCGATACTAAGCAGAAAAATAAGATCAAACTACCATGTTGCTAAACAGTGAAAGCCTGACAACCAATCAGAAGTGCTGGCATGTTTTCACATGGCTGAAACAGCCAATCAAGTGCAAGCTTTCATGTAAACTCCTTAGTAGAACCTCTTGAGAGAGTTCTAAGATTCTACGCCATTGGTTAATTATTTGGTATAATACAGAGCTATGAATAGAGGCTTGATTGAGGCTAGAACAAACTTCAAAACAAGCCCAAAATGGCTACTCTTATGTGCTATAGATCGCGAATTACAGTTTCAAAGTTGAACGTTTTTTTACTATTTCAGCAATTGTGAAGCAAAGTTCTGAGTCAATTGATATGGTTTAATAAAATCATGTTTTTTTATAAAACATTATGCTTGTAAATAATTTTTGCTTATACAGTTAGAAAATTAAGATATCAAAGATATATTCACAGAAATGTAAAAAAAAAAAAAAAAATCTATTTTTTTTCACCAAAATTAACATTTTTCGACCCGCAGGTACCTTTAAGAAATACGAAGGCTATTTTTTTTTTTTTTCAACCTCTGATGAAACAGAAAATAAAGGCAAATGTGAATAGCTAAATTACTTTTCGACATAGTCACTGTAGAAATTGAGGCATTTGTCATACCGATGAACGAGTTTCCCAATACCCTCTTCATTGCCGCAAGCATGTTGAGATAGGTCTCCATGGCATCTTTAAGCTCTTCGTTGGTGCAGAAGTGCTGCTATTCCAGATCTTTCTTCACTCTCAAAAAAGATGAAAGGCACTCAGTGCCTTGTCTGATCTGTTTGCCGGCTGATCAAACACTTCTCATTGAAATTGCTCAAGAAGCTGTTGTCATTCAAGAAGGCAGCATGCCTTGTACCAACGAAGAGCTTCAAGATGCCATCGAGACCTAGTTCAACTTGCTGGGGGCAAACTTCTATGCAGAGGATATGGGAAAACTCGTCCACTGGTATGAAAAATGTCTCAATCTTTATGCAATATATCAAACATCTTGGAATGATGTGTCATGAATGAATATAATGTAAAATTGACAGTCAAAATTGGTTCAAAGGCACCTGGTTTAGTGGAACCATTATGGTTCATTGGAATTTTGTATGCTAAGAAATGGCTACGAGGTGCTGCCCAAAATATCCGAGAATTTGAATACTCCGCCCAAACCAAAAACTGTATGAGTTCTGCCACTAGATGCCTCTTGTTGCAGCTTTCACCTGCTGCTCTACGAAGTTCCGTAATCATAAGTGTATTTCTTTGTGAGTTATTGCTGTTTGTATTGCAACGTGTTCATGTACTTCTGTGAATTTCACTTGGAAATCTTGTTCTTTTGTTTTCTTTACGCAAAGAGTGGATTTCAACTAAATAGGTAACGCTCTACAACTTTATATTTGGAACTTTTTTGTATATATCATGGCTCAAAAGTTAGTTTTCGTAACTTCTCAGCGCTTCATTGGGAGTTAAAAACTCCACCATTTCATTTTAGGGAAGAGGTAGAAAGTAGGGGCTTCATAGGGGCTAGGTCAGGAAAGTAGGGGAGAGTGGTGTACCATTACCATGTTGTTGCCAGGAATTCCTTCACAATAGGTGAGGTGTGTGCAGGCACATTGAGAAGCGACCAGTCTTTGTTCTTCTACAACTCCTGCCCCTTTGTAGGAAGTTTTCCCTTGACCAGTGAAACTTCTTGTTGACAGTCTGACCAGGTTGAATAATTTGGAAATTCATAGAAGCACAAGAACACGTTGCAACACAGATAATAATAACTCAAAGAAATGCGCCTACGATTAAGAAATTTGGCAGACCAGCAGCTGATAGGTCTACCAAGAGGTATCTAGTGGCAGAACCTCGTAATGTTTTTGGTTTGGGAGGAGTATTCAAATTCTCGGATATTTGAGTAGCACGTCTTATATAGAAAAGTAACTTTGAATGACTCCGGATAATAAAATCATTTTATTATTCACATTTGTCTATATTTTATCCCCCATCGGAGGTTGAAAAAAAATAGCCATTGTAATTAATTATATTGTCGATGACAGTAGCAAAAGAATTTTTTTAAAGTGAGAGGATGTTCATAGAAATAAGTTTGAGAAACACTAGTTTAAGTGAGACATTTTGCAGCAGCAACTCAAAGACTTTTATGAGCATGCAATAGCTGAGCTTGTTAGTCATTGGGATAAATGTTTAAATGGCGATGGAATTTATTTTTTCAATAAATTCATTTATATTCCGTATAATGATGTTGGCTCACTTTCTTTTGAACTGCCCCCAAAATACATTGATATATGCAGTATACAGGATGCTTCACAGGGTCTCAATAATGAAAAAATAGAATATCATTTAAATGGAAAAAGATTTTTATTTCAAGTTTTACACATGAGAATAAAGGAAATTGAAAGATGAGTTTCTCAAAATCTTTGCCATTTGAGCAGATTACCAAAGGCAGTAGACCACTTTCTGAGTATTTTGGCAGGGCTCTGTTCACAAAGATAAATGTTTTGACTACGAAAACATTGTCTTCGATTGAATATCGGTCCATTTTGGCACAACAATTTTTGAAGAAAATAACCAAATTGTAAATAAATTTTTTTTTGGACCCTTGCGTATTCGACATTTGGCAACACCGGCTTCGCTCGTTGAAGAGTTATTCAACTAATAGACTAGTGAGACCCATTGAAGTACCCTGTATTATCTTTGATTTAAATACAATGCATACTTCTATGTTCACTCTTGTTAATATCTATCACTCTTTTATCGACTTGCGACACATCCTTACATGGCATTTTATGAACAGACAAACTTTGAAAAATTTAGAAGAAATATAATTTTCAACACTTACGCATTCCATAAGCTGCAGACACCTTCCAGATGCTATTTAAAGATTATTGAACTAGACCTAAATACAAAATAAAAGATTAAATTGTAAAAGTGGTTTCCAATCTTCTTTGAATTGCAATCCCGTTTTCAAAAAATTAAGTAACTTGCGCCCCCCCCCCCCAAACTCACATTTTAATAAAAATTGTATTTTAACAAAATTTACTATAAAAATAAAGGCAAATAAAAATAATCTTGGTGACCCTCAGGTTGGGAACCAGGGCATTAGCAATGAAAACATGAAAACTTAGATTTATAGAAGACCAATAAGGAGTCGAGCTTTGAAAAGTTTCATAAACAATCCCGACATATCATGATTGTCACTTTTTTTTTGATTGGTAAACTGATCGATGACTCTGCTGCAAGCTCCAACAGGAGGGTGTTAGCATTTCCATTGGTCATTCTATGATTAGAGTTAAGATTTGTTTGTTCTGTAATGAGACATCATCAATGAACAGTAACAAATTTGTTTAGCATTTCCAAAAGCTTTGTTTTAGGAGAGAAAAACAATATTATAATTTTGAGATAACTTTTCAATATCTATTTTATTATTATCCTTAATCATTAAACAGGGCTGGTGAATAATATTGATATTATGGTGTGTACTTTGTAATCTTCCTATATTTCGATACTGATTTCAGGGTCCTTAATGCTTAATCGTGGATACATCTATATTCGTGATTAGAGTAAGAGGTGTTGGAGTTTTGTTTTTCTGCGATTCATTGGGAATTTTTTCAAAATAAAATTTATTCTTGTATAAATTTTGTAATATAAATATCATGATAAGATAAACTTTATTAATTATCACCTGCCTATTTTCCTTTCAACTGTCACTTTAATCTTTAATAAAACTTCAATATAAAAACTCTGCATGTTCAAGGATCCCTTCTAATAGGTCAAAGCCATCAAAGCTGTTTTAGATTACTGAAAAACATTGTTATATGATTGAAAGTAAAAATAAAACACATGAAAATTTTGAAACAAATTTTAATTAATTGAAAGTAAAAATTTTAAAACAAATTGAAAGTAAAAATTTAACTGAGTTTTTTTGTTTTTGCTATTAAAAGTAGTCTTGAGTTTTTGCTATTAACTGTCTTTTTCTTAAAAGTAAATTGAAATGGTGGAATGGTACCTTTATACAAGTTTCCCACTATGACCTAAAATTAATTCTTCTTGCATACTCTAGGTCCAATTTTGCAGTGGTCCAATTTTACAAAATAAAAATCTCCCTTTAAGTTGGAATCAGAGTCGGTTTCACAGGTGTTAGCTGCACAAAATTTTGTACATAGTATGTTAAGTTATTGCAAATATTATCTTTCATTTTAAATAAAGTTATGTATCATCAAATGGCTTATCTTTTATATAAAATAAATCTATATAATATACTAAAATCTTAATACTGTAAAAGCTCAATTTGAGGTCCAAGGTTCTGTTTGTAAAAAATCTGCAACGCCTCTGGTGTCGACAACAACACCGGAATTCCTCTCCGACGGGTTCACCCAACTAGTCACGCTTTGGCGCAATGCTTGGAAAGGAATGGGGACTATGTCGAAAAGTGGATAGTGCATTACATAGAGGACAAATGTGAGTATAAGATACAAAAAGAATTTTGAAAACCTGTTAACAAATAAAAAAAAGTTACAGCCATGGAGACCTTATTTATCAATCGCCCCTCATATTTGTATTATATTAAATGGAAGCAGTGACTACAAAACCAATCATATGAAGTGTTTGCATAAAATCAGCTGCGAACCGGAGACAATTTTCCCAATTGATTGGGCCTTTATTCGAGACTAGCTTTTAGCTGAAATTTTTCGATAAATACCCAGCTTTAATTTAAGCCCTGGCATCAAATCGAGCTTTTTATAGTATGCCTTGTGAAGTATACATATGGTTAATGTTTGTGCGTAGCTATAATCAAAGATAAGGTTTAAAAATATTTACAGATTAATTTTACATTGTACTGCTTTATAGATTGATTTAAAGTAATTTTTTATTTAAAACAATGAATTGCATCTACAATAAATTTCTACCATTATTTTAGTGAGAAAAGACAAAAAATTGAAGATATCAAAAAGAATATCCGTGATGCAATATTGGTAAGATTTAAACATAAACCTAAATTAAGACTTTTCTTGTACAGGGTAATTCAGTTAATTTCTGACCATTTCAGTACTATGATTTATTGACCCATTAATGTTTACAAACTTAGCATTTCAGTATGATATTTTAGGCAGTTTGGAGTTTTTATTCCCGTGGAAAAGTCTTGATGATATGCTCAATGTGGCCACCACGGACGTTTTGAACTGCTCGCAGCCGAATGGTGAAGTTGTTCATAACTCTATCCAGGATTTCTGCATCCACAAGGGTGCAGCAGTCGACGATGCTTTTTTGCAGCTGGTCTAGGGTACTTAGTGCTGTAGTGAACACATTGTCTTTAAGGAACCCCCAGAGATAAAAATCACATGGGTTTAGGTCAGTACTCATAGGGGGCCAAAGAAAGCCACCCCCGAATCGATCTGGAAACCTGTTTGAAATGACACGATTTCCGAATTTCTGATTGAGAAAGTCTAGCACTTCATTAGTGGTGTGAGTCCTAGCCCCATCCTGTTGAAACCATTGATGTCGAAGCGGTATACGCCTCCTTCGTAGCTCGGGGATGAAGAAAGTTTCCAACATGTTAAGGTAAGCCTGTGACGTTACGGTGCCCTCAAAAAAGAAAGGACCAATGACGCCTCTTTTGGAAATCGCGCACCAAGCCATAACCTTTCGTGGATGAAGAGGTGACTTATGGATCTCATGAGGGTGCTGGGAACCCCAAAAACGAACGTTGTGTTTATTAACGTCACCTGACAGATGGAAGAAGGCCTCATCTGACACCCACAGGTTGTCCACAATGTCCTGATTGGCTTCCAATTCTGCTCCAAACTCCATCGCAGATTGTTGTACACTTCTGTCTTCCAGTGTCTGTTAACTCCTGATAAACATGGATCTTATACGGGAACAGGTGTAAATCCTTTCTCAAAATTCGCCACGTCGTGGTATACGACAGCTCTTCTTCAATGGATAGGCGGTGAACAGATTTTTTGGTAGGGGAATCGACCAACCTTGTGCGAACATTTTCGACAACTTCGGCTGTTCGAACACGACCTTCGCTCCCGCCTTTTTTCTTGCCTTTAACACATTCAGTGGCACGAAATTGCTTGACAAAATCCATGATGGCTTGCCTGCCTGGTGCGTCTCGACACTTATACTCCTTCCGGAACTTTCTTTGCACGGTTACAGGTGATCTTGTCTCGAAATACCATTCGACAACCTTGCATTTCTCCTCTGTTGATAAAGTGGGCGCCATTTTTCAACAATACGATTTTCATGCAGCGCCATTGCAACAATACAACTCCAACTATTTAGAAATTCAATATGGCGCTCATATTCTTTCAATTGTTTATCCCTAATGCACGTCATTCGAGTGAAATGGTCAGAAATTGACTGAATCAGCCTGTATGTAGGTCGCACTTTTTCTTTTTTTTTTTCCGTCCTACAAAGCTTTTGTTGACTGATGCACAGAATGCGACATATGGAAGATTGAGGTAGTTAAAATTGAAAGATTTTGACCTTCAGCTTCTCCTCAAGATACCATTCCTCTTTCATCTCTTGTGTTCAGTGCAATGCCCCCGATTATTATGGACAATGCCCTGACATTGGATTTTATAAGAAAATTTTTATGCGTTTCAGTGATTGTTCTCTTTATAATCACATGTTATTATTTTATTAGTCATAGATCACAAAAGCCTTGTTAAAAAAAAAAGTGCCACCTATGCAGGGTGTAAATTAAATGTTGTTGGAAGTTTTTTTTATAGAATGCGTACGTTCTAAACACATGATTTTGAAATTGATGACAACACATTTTGTTTGCAGCACATGGGCTAATAACTCTGCTTCTGTGTTAACTATCTTGACGAAAATTGGGCGCCTTACGGGGAATACATAGCCTGTTAATCGTTCCAATTTAAGCACATATATGTTCATTAATTTTGTAGATAGATGCTCGATGTGGGACTTGAGGTTATATCCGGCAGTGCGATTGTGGTCTAGAGGTTCCACAAGCTTCTGAATGCCTCTTTGGCTGAGCAGCAAGCCACTCCTGCACCACTTTTCTCATATGAATGATATCATATTCAGAAGCACAACTAATTTTGCAAATTGTTGGCTTCATCATCAATAGTCAATCCTACTACTTCCTAATCTTTATCATTGCTGCTAATAATGGATGTGGATGGGCATCCTGCTCTTTCTGCTCAACTATGTTAGAATTTTTCGGTCCATTCGTATACAGTTTACCATGGCAAGACATTGCCCCCATATTGTGCTGAAAGTTTCCACTCCTGATACATCTTCAGACCACAGACCACAAAGACTGATCAAGGCATGCTATTCTTCCTAGAGTGTCACAGTGTAAAACTAAACTGTGATGACGCTGAAACTTGTGTCACAAGCAGAGACAGTGGTGTCATCTGTTAACATGCGTGTGCAGAAAGCAGTACTGTTAACCCACAGAACAATAAAAGTGTGTGGATACTTTCTGACTGGCCTTCATATAATTTATGCTTGAAAGCATGGTTTAAATTGTAGAATCATTATTGTAAATGAGCATGAAATTATTTATGGAGACTACAAAATAAAGTTGAATCCACTTAAATAAATTCAATAATTTTAATTTTTATAATAAATGTATTTTTTTTAACAGACAATAACTGGTGCAATGAGCACATTAACTCCACCTGTACAATTAGAAAATCCTGCTAATCAATTCAGAGTGGATTATATCCAAGATTATGCCAGTGCGCCAGATTTTGATTACCCTCCTGTGAGTAAACTTTTTTTTTTTTTTTTTTAATATTCTATACTTTTATGATACTATTTATTTTTAAAAAAATGAATAAAAATTGTCATTAAATGTTTAATGTTAAGCATTTCCTTAGAAGCTAAAGATGATGGAAATATAAGTAATACCCTTTTAAAGTTCAGGTGTATTCTTGATAGGAATAATATTTAAAATAATATTGGATGTCCAACTTACTGTCTGATTTCTTCAAGTTTAATTTTATTAATTTCTTGGACACTGTTACATGTTATCTATTGGAAATAATTTCTGTTGTCTGCAGCTATCACTTTTCTCTATCATTCTGGCAACGTTTGGATTCCACAGCGGAAGAAAAATTCATTCCTCGACTCGAAATCGGTGATGAAAAATTAAATTTATTCATTCCGATGACTGGTACCAGCCAGATGATTTTGCATTGACTGGAACAAGTGGTAGTCCGAAGAAGAAATGTCCTGAGAACTTGTTAAAGACATCCTTCACACTTGAGCAAAGTGGGAACCAACTATGTGGTGCAGCAGGCCGTTTTTTTTCCTCAATTACATGTTGCAGAGTTTGCAGTTGTTCGTAATGGTCTGCTGTGACTGTCTAGTCTGATAGTAGAAGCTTATGGTATAGCACCCATTCCATCCCACCAATAAATAGCAGAAATGTCTCGCTGTTAATGATGTGTTTGGATTTGAGGAGGATATTCAGCAGGGTTGATCTGTGATTTTTTGCATCTCGAGTTATGGACCAGAGCCATTTTTCATTACCGGTTATATATTTGTACGGAAAAGATATCTTCTGCTTGACAAACGATCTAAGACAAATGTAGCACTGCCACATCTGATTGTTTTCCGTCAACTCATGAGGCACCCATTTTCTTTCTTTCTGAGTTTTTTTAAGCATATGCAACTGATATCTGATAGTTTGGACAGTTATTCTGAACCACTCTGCAAGTTGCTTTTGAGTCTGTGGGTTGTCTGCAGAGAGTTATGCTTCACGATCTATGTCTGAAAACATCTTTGGATAGCCTGAGTGCTCCTCATTGTTCAAGTCAAAATCGCCGGTCCTGTGCTGTTTAAACCACAGTAGCCTCTCCAAATAGTATGCATAAGTTCCAGGATATTTCAGCAGCAGAAATCTTCCAGTGAAAGTAATGAAGTTTGAGGCATCAAATGTGCACCTTGTCAGGCTCCAATTCTGAGCAACATGACTTGCGAAGTATAAGCAGAAATTTTTGAAAGATACACTAATAAAAGCTATGTGAATAATGTGTAAAAATAGTTAAAGTACTACAACTATTTACGAATTATGACTTCTCAAGGAAAACTGACAGAATTAAGTTTCACATTGTATATTTCTAGTTAGTTTTTAAAATTTTTATTTTTTTTTTTAATATTTACTCTGTAATATTTCTTCTGGGAGAAGATATTAAATATAAGATGAAAGGAAAATTCTATGACTTGAGATCGATCCAAGGATCGCAAATATCTGGCACAATGCTTCTACCAACTGGATCAGTGTGGACACTGGTACAAGGAAGGCTTTGTGAAGCTGGAACACCACAAAGTAGTCAGAGTGGAAGCCCAATGATAGGGTAAGTACTTGGCTCGCAGGCCGGGAATTCCTTCTTTCTTAAATCATCAGAAAGCGCTGATGAACACTTGCAATGAAGTAATAATTGAAAACAGGAGCAATGCTCAGAAAGAAAGAATTCCTATCTGCAAGCTAGACAGCTTCCCTAACATTGGGCTTCCCACTCTAGACTACTTTTGTATCCTTTAGGACACATGCAGACAGCCTTCTGTATCAGTGTCTGCAGTGATCCAGTTGGTTGGGGCAGCAATCTGGATGCTCGTACTTCCTGCTTTGATTGCAGGCAGATCACTGAATTTTATTTCTTGTTTATCTTAAATGCCCAATGTTGGAGCATTGCTCCAGTATTGAATTATTTTTTTTTAGATAAGACATGGAATAACAGTAAATGGTTTTTACAAATACAGTATGGACCCAGTTGAACGCATTGGTCGGAAGCCAGATTTCAGTGACCTTGTTAAATTGAGTCATGTTAGATCAAGCCCATCTTCCCCGATCAAACTTTTGCATCCCAAAAAGAGTAGGATATATAAATAAGTAAAGTGTACATTGAGATCAACAGTTCTTTATTTCTAAGAAAATTAATGAGATTAATAATTAATAAGTTAAATAAATAGTACATTCTTATGCTAAAGACTTGATCAGTTGTGCAAAGAAAGAAAGAAAAGGCATGGCATCTAACTCTGGACTTGATTTTAAATGCAAGATATTAGCTAAATGTTCAAATTAGAGCTGTCTGCTATAGTTGCTGCAGAGTTTCCCATTCGTATTTCCTCAAGTACTTATTAACTGCAATGATTTTTTTTCTTCAATGAACCCAAGGAAGTAATTCTTTATCACCATTCGCATTAGATCCAGGCACGCTGGAGCAAGTTCCCACCTCCCCTATAATGAAATAAATACAGTATAACTCTGATAATACGAACTTGTTGGGGGCCAACAAGTTTTTTCGTATTAACCGGGTTTTGTATTATCCAGGAAGAATAGAAACGAGTCATAAGCCCATAGAAGGCAATGCTAAAGAGACTGTCTTAAATAGAGTACAGTCATAATAACATTCTTTGCAAATAAAAAAAGATAAAAAAATATCAGGATTTATAATAAAAATGCCTTATCTATGTAAAGATGATGTGCTTCATTTGCTTTCGGTTGACGTCAGGTTCGCTTCAAATCACTGCTCTTAAAATTGGCACTATTGTATCAGTGTTGCCAACTCAAAAAAAATTTTCCCGCTAAAACCGAACTAAAAATCCATGTAGATTCTGTTGTTTTAATGTAATTTTTAGCGGATTCTAGCGGATTTTTGCATAATTTTAGTGGAAAATCCACTAAGGTGGCAACACTGTGTTGTATAAAAAAGGGTTAAAAACCTGATCGCTGCAAACATCGCTACCCAATGAAAGTTACACATATAATGTACTGTATTTGCTGCTCTGCACTGTTTATCCAATCATAGTTGAGTATTAAAATCGTTTTTTAGTACGAATTTTTCATTTATTTTGCAATTTTTTTCGTATTAACCGGGTTTTCAAAAAAACAGTTTGTATTAACGGGGTAATTTTTCAAAGACAGTAAACAAACGGGACCGGGACCAAAAGTAATTTCGTATTAAGCGAGTTTTTGTATTAACCGATTTCGTATTATCCGAGTTATACTGTATTAATAAAAAGAACATAATAATGACAACTATACATTAGAAGATAAAAAGGACACAAACTATTTATTTATATAAGTAGATGTTACTAAAACATTACATATAATTTAAAAAAACAAAACAAAAAAAAAACCTAAAAGCATTAAAGACTTAACATCAAAATAAAATTACACAATTTTGATCAAAAGCTACCAAAAATGTGATTTCTGTTCGAATTCGCTCGTTTGGTGATTAAATTTTGAATTAAGATATGGTTGATCTGTTGCTTAACACAGTCTCTCTCTTTCTCTCTCTCTCTCCCCCAGGCCATATTCAGGTGGGTCTTTAAATACGTGCTATTTCTTAGAAAACTTTGCCTGTTGAAACTAATTTTACATCCACATGATGAAGATAATGTTATTTTTTGAGGTGATAGGCAACTCAAAAATGGCTAATCAGAGCCAAACGATTCATTAACAAAAAATATTAATCTCAGTAAGAGGACTCCATACATTTCGAATTTATTCACTTTATTTCTCTTTGTTCTTAGAAAAAAATTCATTACGTGTATCTCTGAAAAGGTTTAACCAATGATCATAAAAAGTATTTCAAGGCACAGTTTAAGGAACCCTCTAAGTGTGTAATAATTTTTTAAATGAAAAAAAAAAGTTAATTTTTTTTTCTGTTCGGAATGGACTTTTGGGAGAGTGGGGGTGGGAGAGGGGTTTATTAATAACTTCAAAATAACTCAAAAAAGAGCTAAACAATGTATTTAAAAATTGTTACAAAAATAATTCCATGAGAGGAGCCCATTCATCTAGAACTTTCTGACTTGTTCCGCTGGTATGAATGCTACAGCCATTTTTTCATTTTTAGAAAAAACTTAATATCTCGAAAAAGGCTTTACCCATCATCATAACAAAAATACGTCATGACACATAAGTATGTATTAATTTTATTTGGTTTTGTTTTCACTGTTTTGTAGAAGTTAGCTGGAAAAAGTTGGTCACACATGTAAGTACATAAAGACTGAATTTTTTTTTTTCCAAATGGATCTTCTTGAATCATTGGTTTTTAAGTTGATTTGAGATAAATAAAATTTCTGAAGTTGGGGAAGAGAACACATAAGCCATTTACTGGCCAGCCAAACATTTTCCTTCTGTACATGCAGGGGTTGGACAAAATAATATGCACATCATATTTGTTTAGACGTTTTGTCAAATATTTAGAAAAATACTTTCAGTGAAGGTTTTGTCCCGAAGGCAAACGGATCACTCTGTTTTTGTTTGTTTTTTTTTTCAGCAACAAATTGAACAAAAAAAAAAAAAAAATAATACAAATGAGCACAGATAAGTAAATGAAGCATCATAATCATATGCTGGGGGTGCTGTGGACTAGGGGATTTTCGCAGAGCAAGCAAGCTCTGGAAGTTAAGGATCGCCTAGCACGGCTAGTAACTGGATGGGCGACCATTCAGTGAAGCGAGTTCATACTCCTCCTCCCGTGCTTCAGAGGGCACGTTAAGCCGTCAGTCCCAGATGTTGCAACCACTACCTTGTAGCATTCGTAAAAAGCTGGCAGAAGCTCAAAAATGCATCTCCCAACCTGTCTGGTCGGTGTGGGAGATTAGACCAAATATCCCCCTGTGGGAGAGGCCTATGTCCTGCAGTGGACTGAGACAGATTGAATATTTATCCTTTTTAATCATATGCTACAGCTACAACACATTTGAAGTATTATTTTTTACAGGATCCCAGACATTTTATTTTTTTGTTCAATTTGATGCTGGTCCCCTATTTGCCTTGTGGACAAAACATTCGCTGAAATAAGAGGTCTAACCTACTCTTTACACTCCTGAATTTTCAGGATAATTTGTCAAGTATTTCTAGATATTCGACAAAATGCCTAAAATCAAAGGTGTTGATATTATTTTGTCCAACCCCTGTATATGAGCAATTTTGTGCAGTTAACTTCTCCGAAATGGCAAATAGCAGAAGCAAACAAAATTAATACATACATAGAGAGTACCTTAGTCTGTGTATTGATGTAGTATTTATGACAATTGGTTAAAACTTTTATAGAGATACTAGCTGAAGCACCCGGCATCGCTCGGAGAAAAATGTAAATTTTTATATTTGTATATAGAAAAAAAAAAAAAGATACACTGTATTACCACGCAAAAGACTTGCAATCATTCTTCATGCCGCTTCATGGAACAATCACAAGAGTCTTCATTAAACAAAGCAAACAATGACGTCACAACTTACAATGGAAAGGAAGAAAGAAAAAATAAAATACTTTCTTACTGAGCACCTAGAAGCTAAGAGAAATATACTTACTAAATTTCAATTTGTAGGCTTCATAGTTCTGGTGATTTCATCATGAGTGAGTGAGTGAGTGTATACATTTTTCGCTCTCTTTTATATCTATAGATTAATTTTTTTCCTAATGGAAAAAGAAAATGGCTGTATCATTCCTGCTTGGGTTCCTCTTGTTGAGATGAATAATATTTGTAAATAAATTGTTTTGACTCTGATTAGCCATTTTGGAGTTAAGGTTTTTAAGTCCTCCTCCCCTCCTCCCCCCTTCCTTTCCAGAACAGAAAATAAAACATTATTTCTTTATTCATGACAAAGTTGGAGGCCTGTGTGAATTTACTATTCAACCATTCCAATTTATTTATATTGTACCAGGTTTTGGCACCTATCAGTTTACTTTCAAAACTTCGCTATTGTGCTGGCTTCATTTGGTGATGAAAATTCGAGGGAAAAAATGAATCTTTTGTAAAGTTTCGAATGTACAACACTTAAACTTATATCATAAATGTCGTGAAATTTAAAATAAATAATCAAAAATCACGAAAAGATGCCATTTGCGAAACCAGAAATAGAAATCAGGAGCCATGCCAAAACCACTTTAGAGCTCATTTTGTGCTATAGCAAACTGCATTCGACTGGATCCATACGGTAGTATCATTGTACCTTGACAATAATGTTGTATTGACTATGCACAACATGTATAACAATGATAAAAATAAATTTAAAAATGTTTTAAATATTGTATAGAATTTTTCTTACCAGTATTGAAATCGGAAGGCTATTGGGTCATTCTACGTCAACTCACTTGACGCCTTCCACTCGACCCTCTCCAAATCTCATGAAATTTTGTAATAATGTAACCCTAGACCCTAAATGAAACTGTGAAAAATTTTAGAGCTCATTGTGCATTAGTTCAAAAATTACAGGCTGTTGTTTAGTAGGCTGTCATCCAGCTAATGCACCTTTGCCACAAAAAAAAAAAGATCCAACTTTGACTTTCCATAAAATCAGTTACTGCTGCCAGATAAGTGTGAAATTTTGCATACCAGTACGACTTTTGCTTCAGAAAACATTAGTATGACCAAAAATGTTATTTGGTTAACCATTCAGCTAGCTGTCAATGCCAAAGTAACCGGCAAATTTTGTCGTGACAAATTGAGACCCAATTTTGGATGCCAGTTGCTCAGCAGCAAAATATCTATATGCCACAATATTTTGCAAATGTACAAAACCAGAACAATATTAAGTTATGCTGAAATAGCTGCTTTGTTGTAGTCACAGGTTCAGAGATATTCCATATGGAAGTTGGCTAAAAAAATTTTGCATGAAAAAATAGCTAGCTTTCAGGGCAAAATATCTCAGAAAGCATCACACCCAATTTTATTTTATCTGATGCCATCAGAAAGAGCAGTTTTTTGTACAAGAATGATGCTTATTATTGCTGGGATCTAAGTTTCCAGACAGCCATATAGGATCTAAAAATGACGGTTTTATCTGTGAGCTGCATATCATATACTGTTGTCTTTTCTAGAGTTTGATAATTTGCAGAAGGCTGATTTAATCTTTGTTTGTATAATCCTTCTTTTGGTCCATGATGGCTGAGCCATTATCAATCTAAAAGATTAGCAACCCCATTGCCTAGGGATCATGCCCGATAGTCAGGCAAGGCTATCCAATGCAATAATGATTATGCGTAATAAAATATAAGAATTCTCAATTCCACCAAAAAAGTTCTAAGCAATGAATCTTCAAATTCTACTAATTAGATTGGATATATTTCACATTCTACCCTGGTAGTTGACAAAAAGTAAATGAAGAATCGTAATTTGGTTCTTTTGATACCACAACAAAGTACATCATCTTCAGAGCCCTATCGCTGTCCTAGAAAATCAGATCCCAGAATAAATAAATATTGCTCTTATACAGAAAAACTTGTTCTTTTCAATGTACCAATTGAAAACCAAATTGGGATGACACTTTTAGAAATATTTTGATCTGAAAGTTTCTAATTTTGGATACAAAATTTTTGTGTTCAACTTTCATGTAGAACATCTTGGATATATTAATACAAGAGAGTTGCTATTTTATATCAGCTTAATATGGTGCTTGTTATGCACAGCTACAAAATATCATGGCATATAGATCTTTTCTTGCTGAATAACTGACCTTCAAAATGGGGTCTGAATTATTTGCAACAAAATATGGTGGTGAATTTGACATAGATAGGCAGCTGAACAGCCTATCATACTATTTTTTTTGATTGTACCACTACATTCTGTGCCAAAAGTTATCCTAGCATTTCACACTTATTTGGCAACTAAAACTAAGGGTCAAAGTTGGCCCTTTTTACAGCATGTGTATGTTTATCAGATGACAGCCCATTGAACATGGGTCTAACTTCTGAACCAAATTACATTGAGCTTTAATATTTTGCAGAGTTTTGTTTAGAGTCTAAGACTACCTTATTACAAAATTTCATCCGATTTGGAAAGGGTCGAATGGGAACCTTAGGCAGAGGCGGCGTTACTTCTTCGGTGCCCCTGTGCAAACCTCTAAAATATCCGCCCTTTCAACCTTGGTCAGCATCCCATACTGCAATGCACATCCATGCGATGCTTACCTTGCTTACAGCTTCTTGCCGCCTCTGACCTTAAGTGACCTTTAGGTGATTTGACATGGAATGACTCTATTATCATATTTTCCAGACTATAAATTACTCTTTTATATAAGTCGCACTAGTAAAATTCCAGAAAAATTGCCAAAAACGATATGTACCATAATTATTGTACTATAATGCTCATCTTGTATAATGCAATTCTACTTTCAGAGCCCCTAAAAACAGTAAAAATTGTATCCTCTTATATAATGCGATCCCAATTTTTGACACATCATGAGAAATGAACTACGCAAGACTATACAGAAAAAACACAAGAAATTACTGTTCTGTCTGCTGATATTTATGTTGTACAGTATTTAATATTGAATAAACACACGAGTAATTTAATTTTATGGCGTTTTAACTATTCATCTGTTAAATTAGTAAATGAAACATTATCAGAACAACTGCAACAGGACAAAATGGAACTTGTCAGATTGAAACAGTTTTGAAGTTGCCATCTTTTCGAGAAGTTATTTTCGTATTAGCTTTTGGCGACAGAAAATTCAAATAAAAAGTGAATTAATTTGCTGTATAATGAACTGTAAGAATACTGTATAATTCTTATATGTTGATGTATATTATACGCTAATTTTGTTTAAAGTTCGTCAGCCCGAAGTTAGTTTCTCCCCCTGCCCGACATCAAGACCAAGCAGTGCATGAGTGGCTGGAATGCTAGAAAAACTTTATTGAAAAGCACAAGGACTATGTTGAAAACTAATATAATTGTAAGGTCTCTAAATAAATAAATAAATAAATAAATAAATAAATAAATAAATAAATAA
>JAHWFO010028926.1:1890183-1902766 GCA_023313115.1 Rhysida immarginata | reverse complement strand
TAAATAAATAAATAAATAAATAAATAAATAAATAAATAAATAAATAAATAAATAAATAAATAAATGATAAAAACTGTGTTGAAATAAAGGATAAAAATTGTGTGTGGATACTTATTGACTTGCCCTCGTATTATCTGTTGATTCGTGTTTATATAGAAGAAGGGAAATCGCAAAAGGTCTGTCTTGTGGATGTGTATACTGGTAGATTAGAAGCTCTATATGGAATTTAATTTCTTGAAACTTTTCTTTGTAGGAGTTTTATGAACATACAGAAATACTCTGGAAGGACAAAGGAGTTCAAACCTGTTATGAACGGTCAAATGAATATCAACTTATTGACTGTGCTAAATAGTAAGTAATCCATCTATGTAAAAATTGTGGTTGATATAAGGACCATTCATAAGCTATTGCCCAATTTGAAAATAATGCTAATTATTGTTACATTTGGGGGAAAATGATATTGTTCCTGGACTAGTTTTACAGAATTTTTTAACTGGTATGAGGTGGTATCAAAAATTCCTGGACAAGCTTGTCGCTGCAATGCAAGAGCACATTATCTCCACAATCAAAGAAGGCGAGACAGAGCCACAGCTGAATCAAGAGCATGCTCCGTTTTTGACATCCGTGGCATTGTTCTTCAAGAGCTTGTCCTCCAAAGCCAGGCTGTCAACAGAATTTTTACTGGGACGTTCTGAGGTATTTGAGGGAGAACTTTCACTGAAAGCGACTGGATTTGTTAATATGCGCAGAATTGGATTCTCCATGACAACAAGGCACTCCTCGTTCCGGAGTTTCTTGCCAAGAATGTTATCGCTTCTGCCCTAAACGCTATTTAGCTAGTGTGGAATTCTTCTTTTTCTGGGAGATGAAGATCAACTCAAAGGTCACCGTTTTAATACATTTGCTGAGATCCCAAACGAATTATAGGTCTTGGTTCTGATAACCTTACATTCTGAACCAGGGCTTTTTGGAGTGGTCCTTAAATTATTTTTTGTTTGTATTTTGCATTATCTAATTTAGTAATGTTTTAAATGATCCCAATGTTTACCTCTTTTTGTTGCAGCTTTCTTGATAGGGTAAATATAATAAAACAAGATGATTATACCCCTTCTGAACAGGTTTGTTTCTCCTAGAGTAATCTTGAATTATATATTTGAATACTTATATGCTAGATTATTATTTGCTGCAACTTCATTTAACAATTTCTCTTGTCTACAGGATATTCTACGATGTCGTGTTTTGACATCAGGAATTTTTGAAACAAGGTTTATGGTCGACAAAGTTAATTTTCAGTAAGTGATTTTTCAAGAATAATATCTAGATTTTATTTTTCAAGAAGAATAATATATAAAGAGTGACTCAAGGTCAAGTTGAGTTGGCCAGGTTGGCTGAGGTTTCTAACACATTGAATTGCAGTGAAGCACACCATTGGGAAGGGGAAGCACATTCTTGACTGACTCTTTCTCGCCCATTTTCTCAAAATCTTTCAAGGGGAAGGGTGTGATTAAAAATTATTTTTAGTCTGTGGTGTTGCTCTACAGGGTAGCAATTGAAAATTTTTCTTTATCTTTAATAGTTTTCGAGTTAGCAAATGGATGACCTTAAATTTAGGGGTCAAGGTCAAATTTGAGTGCAGCAATGAATCCCCCCCCCCCCCCATACATATAAACCACACTTATTTGATCTCGCCTACCTGGCAGCTTTGAGATATCTGCCATTTACCAGACTTTTTGGGCACCCTGTATATTTACTGCAGCCTTTATTTCCACTTTGATGGAATAGTTTTAATTTTTACTTATTTTATCCGTTAATTGGGGGAGGCCTGGTCAGCTTTCACTGAAACTACAACCTCAGAAGTTAAGCAACATCAGGCACGGCTAGTCACTGGATGGGTGACCATCCGTGATTCACAACCTTCATCCCCCTGGCTGCTGTGGCCATCATACAGCAGTCGTTAATCCAGGTTCATCCAGGGACCCAACTCGTCAGCCTCAGGCCATACAGGCCCTGGATGGACGTATTGGATTGTGATCAATAAAAAAAATAAAAAATAAAAATTTCACGACAGTTTTCAGATTGAAATATAATAATTTATGAAGAGTTGAAGTGTAAATTACATTAAAAGACTATAAACATTTCGGGAATATGCTATCCCTTTGTCCAATGTTTTCGGAAGTACTTAATAAATTTTAAAAATTGATATGGTTAAAAACATACATCCTGTTATATTCAAAGAGAAGATAAAAATTAGACTGCAGAAGCTCTTCAAAGATATCATAATTACAAATAGAAAAGGGAAGGGGAAAATGCTGCGACTTCTCGGGAATATGCTACCCCTTTGTTCAATGTATTAAATTGATTTGAGTATGCTATTTAAATTCATATAAATTTCATTTATACACTCCCAAAAATACATATACTGTTATTTTTTTATCTTCATTTCTAATATTTATTGTAATATTAAGGCTGATTATACAATACTCATTTCCAAAAAAGTTGGGACAGTGCAACATATAAGAAGAACTCCAACACATTTGTTTGGATTATTGTATTGCCGTTTATTTCAACGCATTACAATACATAAACGATAAATTAGGCATGGGATCACATACCTTATATGCTTAAAGAAAGATACAGGTGGTTTTCCTGTTTGGCACGTGCAACACACTCCCAAAAAAGTTGGGACAGCACGGCGTTTACCACGGTGTGGCATCACCTCTCCTCTTGATGACACACTGAAATCTTCTGGGCATCGATGACACCAATCTTTCTAACACCGTAACCGGAATTCTGTCCCATTCCTGTTGGATATAGGTTTTCAGCTGATCAACTGTCCGGGGTCGTCGCTGTCGTAGTTTTCGTTTAATAATACGCCAAACGTTTTCTATAGGCGACAGATCCGGGCTGCAAGGGGGCCAATCCAACATACGAATGCGCTGCCGACGTAGCCATGCACAAGTTATGCGCGCTGCATGCGGTCTGGCGTTGTCTTGTTGAAATATACACTGACGTCGTCCAAACAGGCGCCTCTTAGATGGCACCATAGCTTGTTCCAGGATCTGTATATACGCTTCAGCATTGACGGTGCCATTGCAGATGTGCAAGTCTCCCATTCCATGGCCACTAATACAGCCCCAGACCATGACAGACGGTGGTTTCTGTACCGAACGCCTGTAGCACGTGGGAATATCCTTTTCGTCTTTGGTCCGGAGTGTACGGCGTCCATTATTTCCGTAAACAATCGTGAAGGTTGATTCATCGGACCACAATATGTTCTTCCAGCGTGCTTGGGACCAATTGCGATGGGCTCGAGCCCATATCAGACGGCGACGTTGCTGTCGTTTGTTGATGTATGGCTTCTGTTGTGCACACTATAACTTAAGTTTGCATTTGTGGATGCACCGGCGTACAGTATTCAACGATAATGGCTTCCCGAAGAAATCGCGGGCCCACGTGGCTATGTCCGTAATCGCAGCATTCCTATGCGTGACTATGTCCGTAATCGCAGCATTCCTATCGCAGTGACGTCGGAGGATCCGAAGAGCTCGAGCATTCAGAATAGGTTTTCTACCTTGGCCTTTCCAAACTGTGATCTCACCACTATCTCGGTAGCGCTTGATAATATTATGTACTGTAGATGATGACAGGTTAAATCTTCTGGCTATTGCACGCTGAGAAACGTTGTTTGTGAATTCTTGAATGATTCGAACACGAAGATCTTCGCTAACTGGCTTGCCTCGACCCATCGTTCCGAATAAGTTACCTGAACGACGGATGGCAACTGTTATTTATATGGAATGTAGTACGACGTCATCATTCTAGATTATTCCCGGACAATTCGGAAGGTTCCATTACTAACGGCGCTTTCTACAACGTATGTCCCTACTATTTTGGAACGTGTTGCAACACCCCCATTCAAAATGAACGTCCCGGCCATGATACAAAATGTTTTGGTGCACACAGTATATTTATGTCATTTCATAAACGTATCTGCTATTTTGTATTCGCGAGAAAGTTTTGTTACTTCATCCCTTTTTGTTTTTTCTATATATTTTGCACTGTCCCAACTTTTTTGGAAATGAGTATTGTATAATTTGGTAAAGAAACAAACAAAAAATAAAGCACGCTATGATAGATTGAATGGATATACTTTATTTCATGAAGAAATTAATGAATTTTATAAATGTCGTGAATATTTAATTTCTCAATGTCAAATTTAATTTATTTAAATATTTTTAGCTTGAGCTTGCATTAAATCCTTCTCAACGAGCAGAAATGCAAGCAGAGAATCTCACTGTGGAAAACTAAGTCAAGAAAAAGAAATTAATGTATCAGAGGTATCAGAGATGAATATTTTGTGAGGTAACTAAAGTTCTCAGAGTTGGTAACGCGCATGGTGACCCAGTTGATCGCTTTCAAAATAAGCCACCAGATGTCAGTAAAACAACTGTGCATGCGCAGTTTCTAACGTGGATATCACCCATTGTGGCTTTGTACTTTTTCGAAACGAAGGATGCAAAAACTTTCTACTATGGGCTACCATATCGACACAAACAGACATTAGCTCACTTCTCCTTTCAAATGCATCCAGGAATCCTCTAGCTCTAGTGGCAGTGAAACAAACTTGACTATCCGTTCTTTCTAATGGAATGAAGATCAATTACCTGTGCTCAATGGTTGTGGAGCGATAGCATTTTGAAATCGTATAAAGACTTTGGATTCACCCTGTATATATATATATATATGGATGTTTCTTAGCAATTATTCCTGAACATCAATTCCCACTTAAAGAACTTTTTTGTTTGCTCTGCAAACTAAAGCAGCTTACAAAAATGCTCCTCACACATGTTATTTGTTAAAGATTTTGTGGCACCCGAACCAGTAGCATTTAATGAGTGTTTATGACCATTTGTTCCTCAGTTTATATAGTTTTGGCAAAAGTCCCAAGGAACTAGTTTATCCGATGATGCAACTAAAGAATAGAGTAATATATCCTTTATTGCCACATCCCTATAGAATATATACATTTCAAAAACTATTTAAAATGGCCACCTTTAGCAAATACATAGCACTTCAAACGGTCTGGCCACTCTTCAATGGCAGTATGCACTAACTCCAAGGGTATGGAAGCTGCTGCAGCAACAAAATCTGCCTTTCAAGCTCTTGATATTGCAGTGGGGCTTTGAACAAGCTTTCTTCTCCAAAATGTTCAAAAGGCAGTAATGAAGGGGGTTAAGATCAGAGTTTACCCGAAAGTCCGTCTTCTGCAGCGATGAAATCGGGTAAATTCTTTTCAAGCCAATACTGTACTGGCCGTGTGTGAGGATGCAGAGTCTTGCTGAAAGACCCATTGCTTTCCAGAAAATAAGGTATTGTTAAAGGGCTTAACAACTTGTTCTAAAATGTTAATTTGGTAATTTGCAGCCTTCATTTTGATGTCTTGTTCCCAGAAATGGAATTTGATCATCCCGTCATAACCCACTCCCCACTAAGCCATCATCGCTGTTGGGTGATGGCCTCTCTGAACTTACGGAGTTTCTCTGGGGCTTCTCGCGAGCTCTGAGCATACACACATTCATTTTGCCTATTGAACTCTTCTTCAGTGGTAAAAATTTGCTCATCCATAAGCAGAATTCGGCATTGTCATCCATTTGCATCCTGTTGAAGCAGGCGTTTGCATCTTGCTATCCTGATGGCACATAAAGGAGCTGTTAGGCGTTGATTGGTCTGTCTTCGATAAGCTCCAAGCTCGAGGTCTTTGCTTGATGGTCCTAGACATCGCTTTTTTAGGTATCTTCATGTCCTGTGACAAGATTTTCTGTTTGTGGAGGGGATTTCGTCAAATTCTCTAGTGCACCACAAGTACTGGAAGTACAGGGATAGCTGCTGCTCACCTTGTCATCCACACTAGAGATGAAATTTGATTATTGTGATAAACAAATTTCTACGTCAATTTCAGAGTGAAAATTTTCTTTGCTGAAGTAGTTGCACTTGGGAAGAGCAGTTACTGCAACATGGTTTTCTCTCATGTCCCATTCCATCGTAACTGTTTGATGCATTTAACAGATGAGTGTTTATATAACATTCAGTCACAGAAAGTTAGCGAGATTTACATAAACCAACTTTGTGTTGCCCATTGCTTTGTATGGATAGGAGTTTTGCCATGACTGTGAACAATCCTCTACCATCTATAGAATTTTATTTATACAATTCTATTCTCATATCAAATAGTGTGGTACACGACAAAATAAGCGACATAAATCTGATCTTATAAATAAGTATCCTATGCAGCTGGAGAAAACCCATACTGCTTGTACGTTTTAATTCATACATTTATTTGCTTCTGGTAGGCAGAAATATTTATAGGAATGTTAATAAAAAAGGATATGCAGAGTTACTCAGAGCATTGCAGTCTCAAAACCGCAATTTTTCGTATTTCACGTTTTTTTATAGAAAAACACTAACCTTTATAACACAATACCACATTCCAAAATGGGGGAAAACGATTCAAATCAAAGCAGAAGGTACTGTTGCTTTTATGTCTTGATTATTTTTAAAAAGAAATAGAACTTATTATAATATTTCTCATAAAAACTGAACCCTTGCCAATTGTCCTCCTTACTTGGAGATGACACTTTTGGCATTAGAAGGAAAATTGAACCTTGCACCTTCAGCCGTAATAGGAGGCCCCAATCACGGGATTTACGCACATGAATAGAATCAAATGAATGTAATCATGACATGTTTACATAAGAGAGCTCAAATTACAATTTGACATAAGTTCACAGAAAAATAATTTACAAACGCTTTTAAAAAATTTCTTTGCTATTCTGTCAGGAACAAAAGGCACCTAAAATTTGTCAGTTTTCATTTTTTGGTAACCTTCTTTTAAAAATTCATTAAAAAAAAAATTTTTTTTTGAGACTGCACATTTCATTTCTGTGAAACTATCTAGCATCTTCATAATTTTTCAAAAAATACTGAAACATATTTTCCGGAAATTAAATAAATGATACAAACGAACAACTACCTCTGATTTATTGCAAAAATGTTCAGACCAAAAGGATCAGTTATGAATTCACAAAAGAAATTTCCCACGTAATATCTGAAATCGTGTTTTCTTTTAAAAAATGATCTGGTGTAAGAAGTTAAATGTCTAATTTCATGGTCATATTCTTAATGATTTTGGCTTAAATCACGAAAGGTAGAATTGCTTATCCAGAAGACATGGACAAAAAGTTGCAATTAATTTTTGTTATTTTACAACTTATTCTCAACAATATTTTATTTATCTATCAAGCTTACATTTGTCTGTATGTTTTTTCTAGGAACAGAACGATGAAGCGTTATTTCTTTTATACTTGAAAAGTTTTAAACTTATGTTACCCATTCTGTTTGTTCTTTGTTTCAAAGCATGTTTGATGTTGGAGGCCAACGAGATGAGCGACGCAAATGGATTCAGTGTTTCAATGATGTAACGGCCATAATATTTGTGACTGCATGCAGCAGTTATAACATGGTCCTTAGGGAAGACTCTAGTCAAAATAGGCTACGAGAATCCCTGGATCTTTTTAAAAGCATATGGAATAATAGGTGAAAAGAAAAGTTTTTAACTTTATATATAAATGAAATATTTAAAACATTACTAAAGTTTATTATATATATTTATTTTAGGTGGCTAAAGACTATATCTGTAATTTTATTTTTAAATAAACAAGATTTATTAGCAGAGAAGATTAAGGCTGGAAAGTCAAAGTTGGAAGACTACTTTCCAGAATTTCTTCGCTACCAAACACCTATAGATGGTAAGGTGATAATTTTTCAAACTTTTCTCTTTACTATGTGGCCAAAAGTATCTGGACACTCATAGTTGTAGAATCTGAGACACAGGATGTCGATCCACTTTTGTATAATTTACACCCTGGATGCATCTGGGAAGATTTTTGGCTGGATTTTGGTAGATGGTCACAGGAACTGCCTTCCAGGCATCCTTAAAAGCTGCAGTAAGTCCAGCTATGGAAGATGGATGATTTGGCTGGGCTAATCTGCATTCTAATTCGTCCCAGAGATGTTCAGTAGGGATAAAATCTGGGCTCTGTGAAAACCAGTCGAGTTTTTGAACACCTATGACCACACAAGCTTTGATTAGTGGACAGAACAGTTGTCCTGTTGAAACGGAACTGGGCCTTCCTCGAACTATTGCCAGAATTGTGCAGAATGTCAAGATACATTGCAGAATTCCTTTATTCACCCACACGAACTAAAGGATCCCGGCCAAGCCACAAAAATACCTCCACACAATTATGCATTCGACCCCGGTGCAATCGGAAATAAAGCATTTGCAATTGACATGCATTTGCACAGTGCAATCGAAAATGAAGCGGTTGCCAGCCTAGCTGCATCCATCAGACTGCCAGATTGTGAAGCGATCACCCTAAGGAATACGTTTCAAGTATAATGGCAAGCTTTGCACCATTGCAACCCTCGCTTGGCACTGACGTTGGTGATGCTTGGTTTGTGAGTAATTGCACATCCATGGAAATCCACAATTCTTAGCTCTTGACAAACTGTCCTGGCGCTATCGACAGCGCTCATTGCATTTTGAAACTCACAAGTGAATGTTGCCATTGGGGGGTGATGTTCCTTCGCTACCCTCTACGACTGGATTTAGTAAGTTTCTTTGGCCTAGCACTTCGTCCTGCTCCACTTTCACTTTCTCAACATTTTCCTTTTACAATTACCACATTTACACTTGATACACTTGATTACTTGTTGAAGGCAGATATTTCATGAACCAATTTCTACAACAGTGGCATCCAAAAAGCGTGCCTGTTCGAAATCATGCATAAAAACTTTGGCAGAAACTACAAAGCAGAAAAAATTTTTGATGTCATTTCCTGTTTTCATCTATTCTGCCGGACTGAAAACTCCTGTCTGTGTTCAGATTTTGTGGCAGAAAGCAACTCTCTCTCTCTCTCTCTCTCAACAACATTTAAATACAAAAATTTAATAAGAGATTGATGAGGAATAAATGAACTGTGTACTGTGTGCAGTAAACTTGTGTGGTGCAAAACTGCCAAATTACAACAAGGAGTGGTACTTGGGTAACAGACTTCTGCTGTCTCATCCTTTTGAGTTTCTGCCATGAGCAGAAAAATTAAGCCTTGTTTTCTGCTTCTGAGAATCATACTTTATTCATTGACTATCTAATGTACATATACGAGATCCCAATCCTCCACCAACACTTTTATATGATGTATCAAACCATGTGTCAGCCAGATCTACTTCATCAGAGGGGTATCTGGATACTTTTCATTTGGCCATATAGTACATAACACACATACATTATACTGTAAACAGTGATGACTGTACATTTTTGTGTTGAGATATATTGCTCCTCTTTTATAAATAAATAGTCCTCAAGTACATTTCAACTGCCTACGAGTATAAAAGTGTATTTCCAGGAAATTACCGATCATTTAACCAAATTCCTTTTTGTAAATGCACAGCTGGCCCTAAAATTTGCGATCACAGGAATGATAAGAGATTAATCAAGACCATGTTTATTGTACAACTATCTTAAAATACACTGGTGATCATAAAAATTGCTACACCCTCTTTCCATACAGGAAATTTTATTAAACCATCACAAGCAGATAGATGCAAGAATAAAATCTTGCAAACATTCTAAGAAGGAACATTAGCTGTGATAAAGCGCATGTCCATGTCAACAATCCTTAAAAGATAAAACAGAAAGTAACAGTGTATTCATTCTTGAAGAATCGATTGTTACAAGGGGATATCAGAAAGTAACGCCATTTATTTTATATCACTGTGTAAAATTTAACATAGCCAAAAAAGAAGGCTGAGTACATGCACAGACATTGCATAACAAGAATTGTTCTTATGCACATACATACCTGCTAAAAAAACTGCCACCACTATCACGTCACCTACAGTGGAAGAACAGCGAGCTGTTATGAGAAATTCCTGGGGAAAAGATAGAAGTTTACAGTGTCGACTTTCTGGAATATTCCAATGTGCGCAAATGGTGTAAAATGTTTCGGGAAGCAAGAGTTAGCCTTGCCGATAAACAGCGTTCTGGGCAACCTGCGTCGGTGGCAACACCAGCCACTATTGAGGACATTAACAACACAACCAGAGAGAACAGTCATATTTCCTTGAAAGAAGTGAGTGAAACATTTCACAAATCCTATGGATCTGCATGAGATATGATGCACGGGAAGCTTGGATACTGCAAAGTCTATGTTGGATTCCAAAACGTCTGGCACCAGAACAGACTGGCAACAGAATGGCATGTAGTCTGCAGCATCTGTAGCAGTACAACCAGGAGGAAAACGTGTTTCTAAATAACATTGTCACAGGAGATGAGTCCTAGATCTTGTACTTCCCACCTGAGCCTAACGCTGCAAGCTCGGTGTGGAAACGTCCACATTTCCAGTTCGCAAAAAATTCAAAGTTTCTCCTTCAGCCAGGAAGATTATGCTTATAGTTTTTTGGGATATACAAGGCATCCTACTCGCAGAGTTCCTTCCTCGTGGGTCAACTGTCAACACTGCTACTATTGTGAAATGCTAATTAACTGCAGCGTGCTATTCAGGATAAGCGACCAGAAAGAGGAAACTATGTTCGACTTCATGACAACACCCGCCCGCATATGGCCAACATTGTCAAAGCAAAACTGGTCCGTTTCAGTTGGGAGGTTCTGGACCATCCGTAACCACCGAGAGAGAAGGCCTCTGCAATGAAAACATTGTTACATCATCAGAAATAGGGCCTTGTTATTCGTATTTCTACCAATAATAAGCCATAAATTTGCCCTAACTATGATGATGTAACAATGTATTACTTTTCATCGCAGAGGCCTTCTCTCTCGGTGGTTACGGACCATCCAGCTTACAGTTCGGACTTAGTGCCCTCAGATGAAGATATCTCTGGATGGTCCTCTGATGGTCAATTTTTAAGACTAACAAAGAACTCATATTTCCCATGCGCTGTTGGCTGTATTCATAGCCGACGGAGTTCTATGAGCGGGGTATTCTGAAACTGGTGCAGTGTTGGGATAAATTCCTAAATCATCAAAGTAGATAAAGACATGTAGTTTCAGCTTTTACAAGTATGTTTTGTAATTTTCTTTTTTAAAAAATTAATGTCATTACTTTCTGATATCTCCTCGTATATGACATGCCATTATCTTGGTATTCTTAATGTTCCCTGTTCTAGCACATGCAATTGACTTGAAGGGGTCCACGAAAAAGCCTGAAAAGTTGATACAGCCAAGCTAAGACCTTGATAATCATATTGTTGAAAACAGAATTTGAAAAAGTTAATTTCGTTTTCAAGTTCTCATGCAAGCATTTTTGTTAGTAGCTTTTAGCCTAAACTTCTAATAAATGAGTCTTCCACGCATGAAGAGCGTGTTGTTTAGCATCTGCAAAACACAAGGTCATTAAGTTTGTATTACAAGCTCCAGCATGGGAATGTGATGATTTTTGAAATCATAGTACAAGATTGTAACTTGATACACAACAAAATTTATTTTGCTTACTTACAGCTAATGAAATACTATTTATGAATCTTAGGATAAAAGTTGGATGAAGAAAGTCTCTGTTTTAAAAATATCATCATTAAAATGTCTGGTGGATATTTTCACAAAATAGTCCTGGTTTATGAAAGGTTTTAATCCATAGAATTACAGAAATATGTTAAATGGGGCGGTTTCATAGAAATAACATGTGGTGGCTCCACATGTTATTGGCCTATGCGTGTCTGTTGATTCGAATGGAATATGGATCAAAACAATTTTCGTAAGAACTTTCCGAGGCATTACATTATGCAATGATGTCGATTGAGATAATTAATAAAATTTTCGATGTGTTATTCATAAGTCCAAGAAACATTTTTGGAAATTCATCACCTAGAAACCACACGAATCATTATTTTCCGTTATATTCATTCATGATATGTCATTTCATATTTTTTTGGATATATTACATGCCATATCTTAGTATTGAAATTTCCAGTGGTACAATATTGGTACAATTAAAACACGTACCACTGAACCAATTTATATTAGCATGTGGAAAGGTGTGGTGTGATCGGAACACGTGAATGCTTTTCGCATATTGGCTTGGATGTGAAATTTATGATTTCATTGAGAGTGAGACAGTGAGTGTTATTATGATAACTGGTATGTGAAAGCCTTAAAACTTGAATTAAGTAAACGTGGAGCTGTAACTACAGGTCGGAAAGTTCAACTTATAGACAGATAAGTTTCAATTAACACTGAATTCTCGTGGCTTTTCCTATGATTTTTTACATCCTTGACATTGATGATTGATTAAAAGATATTTAAAAAAAAAAAAAAAAAACATTTAAAAGTAAAATTTGCAACGGGAAGTACGACTTCAGGTGAAAACGAGAGCACGACTTGGGTACCGTGCGTTTTTTGCCTAGTTTTGTCTTTTTATGAACCATGACAGGTGTAAACAAAACTGACGCATTAGTCAGAAAACGTATTTCCAGTTTAGTGTACTCTATATAATCTATCTATAAAATTTCC
>JAHWFO010028926.1:1869741-1889783 GCA_023313115.1 Rhysida immarginata | reverse complement strand
CCCGTTTAAAAATTTCTGGCTACACCCCTGTAATATTAAAGAAATTCCTGAAATTGTTATTCTTATAGAGCCAGGAGGACAACCACATCGTTCAGCCAAATATTAAAATGCTTGGAGTGAAATTCGGTTTTAAATAAATCACTATAAATCCAAGATTATTAAAGTACAAGCAGTTTTGCACTATTAAAAACACCATGAAACATTATAATATCAGTACTCACATAGGCACAACCCAGTAGCAATGATGATCATGGGATAGGCATAGGCTGATAAGTACTGGTAGCACCAACTGGTGACAAGTAATTAAAATGCATGTGAAACTGCCCCCATTGATAAGCAGTGGTATATGAAACATTTTTAGTTCCTTGAAACTTTTAATTATAGTCAAAAGTTTGCCAGCTGGCTTGGTGCTCAAGAGGACTAAGGTAAGTCTCTTCACTCTTGAGACCAGCGAGTTGCAGGTTCGAATCCCATTGAGGGCATGGATCTTTAAGTTTGTCCCTTTAGTAACAAACTTGGAAGACTAAGCGAAGCTTTGTAGGCTGATCCACAGCTAGGTTAAATTTAAAAATAGATCCAGTGGCTATTTAACATTCTCAGTACCAAAAAGGTAAAAGAGTAAAATGTAAAATCCTTTTTAAGTTTCATTAAGTCAGTTAAAAAATTCACCAAGATGAATGTCTTCTGCCACTATTCTTAATTGCATTTTTTTAAATACATAATACATTGGATTTTCAATTAAATTCATATAAAATTCCTTGTGTTAATTGCACTGTATCTTTAAACAGCACCGTCAGAACCAGGTGAAGATGTAGAAGTATCTCGTGCTAAATTTTTCATCAGAGACGAATTTTTAGTGAGTATTTTTTGATAAAATAACCTTATTCTAATTTAGATGCAAAAGCTTACATTTTACAGAAGGTTGATTACAATATATGGTAATGATTTGGAGAAGAAAGAAAATTCCCTAACATATAGTAATGATTACAAAGAAAATCTCCTTTCTCCACTAATGATCGTGTTCTATTTGGTGTGGACTATTGCACTGCATTGTATCTTCCACTGTAGAAGAGATGTCTGCTGCAGACATCGGCGAGGCCGGTGTTCCATTCCTGTTTGCAGACTTTCCAGAGACCCTCAATGGTTGTTGGACAGCGTCGAGTAAGGGCCAAATCCACAGAAATCCATTGGGGATGCATCTGGTGACTTGCTGCTGATAGTAAAGGGAATTAATCTTAGCCTTTCTGCCCACTTACCTGATTGTAAGCTTGCTGTTGTACGAGTATCCCACAACCACCATAAATCCTTTTGGAAAACTTTCCTTACATTCCTTGGGCCATTTTTGATATGACTTCTCTCCACGTGGACAGTAGAAAATCATGCGGGGTTTGTTGCAGTCATTGGGGTACACGTAGGCTTCGTCCAAAGTGACAACATATTTCCATTGTTCTGCTGCGAGGTAACCCTTATACAGTAGTGCCTCCAACAGTTCCTCTTCCTTTCTGTGACGTATCATGGCAGATGAACATGACTCTTGTGATGCTTTACCAGTTGCAAATCTTTATTATTTTATTTATGGTAGCCTGGGATGTTCCTACGATTTTTGCGATCCCTCTTGGGTTGCTGGATTTTCCACAGGACAAGCTGCTTGATCTATGGTTTTGGGTTGTGGGAACTCGAGGATTTTGCTGTTTCTGGCCAGTTGGAATTAATCCTTCCTTCCATTCAGTACTGCCGATATGTCTTTCTTCGAAATGGAGAAGTTTCGTGTTTAACATGCACTAATTATGGTCACCGACAACTGCCATCAACGTCGAGTGGCACTACAGTCGCTTTAGCAGTAATGGCGGTGCACTGAGGCAGGTGGCTAGCTGCAGGAACGCCAGGCTGTGTGAAGTGTGGGATTTTAACTTACATTATAAACAAGTGAATGAAAAAATACTTTTTCAAAAACAACACTTTGAAGGGTTTTTTTCCCAGCTTTACTCGAGTTTTTTCATATGGTGCTACCTCTCGAGCAACCGTATACAAAATTTCAGCAAGATCGGACTAGTGGAAGGGGTTGAAATTATTGATCACAAGATTTCATCTACCAAGCATGACCCAAACTGTGGAAGTTATACAAGCGTTGTAAAAAACACATGTGCAAAATTCTCATCAGAGTTCACCAAAATTGTTTATGTTCCTTAGCAAAGAGCATCAGATAAGTTTATTACTGAACACAATAATTTTTTAGACCTCTGCGAATCTGAGAAGGATGCATTGATGGTCGATAAAGGTTTCTTGATTTACAGAAAATCAAAAAATTTATGCACTTTATGCAGAAAAAAATTGTTCTCATTAACCCCTTCCCCCCCCCCCCCATTTTTAAGAGGTAAGGGACAACTTTCTAAAAATAAAGGTTTTGAATCTGCTGACATTTCAGATGCACTATTCCATGTAAAACAAGTCATCTTGAGAGAGAAAGTATTTCAAAAAAAAAAAAAAAAAAATCCCTGGGAGCTGATTTTAACATGTTTGTGCTATTTTATATTTTGTTACGGTTTTTCGTAGCCATTAATGAATTTCAGTTTTCATTCTGAAAGGGTTTTTTTCGATGAATTAATCAATTGTACATCATTTAGTTGTGATATCATTTTATTAATTTTGTTCTTTACATTGTAAATGTTTAAAAGCTGCATGCAAATAAAATGAAAATAAATAACATGCATTATTTGAAAATTTTCTTCAATGTATTCCTGATCTCTTAAAACAAAACTGCTAGAAATAAATCAAGGTGATATTGTTTCAGATCCAGAAACCTGACATCTAAATCTGGCCATTATAATTGCATCCTTTTCCACGTGAAAATAAAAGGGGTAGGGGACGTCAAACCATACTTTCTAGTTGTACAACTTGTAGAAAGGTTATCAAATCATCAAACAAGAGAGTTCGATGGGGAGAATAATTATAATAGTGATAATAGCAATCACACCCAGTAAGCGCTAATTTCAACTTCTTTACAAACTTTGCATCCAATTTTTTGTCAGACCCATAGTAAAGCGCTTATCTCATACATGGAATTAAACCATTTCAAGCACCTGCCTCACTGCATACTTATAAATTTCCTCACTTGGAGGCGTTAGTTGATTTTGACTGTGACTATAGCAGAATAGCTGAAATTAGCATTGGAAAGGGCCGTAATGTGCCCTGCCCAGTAAGGTCCGATTTTCAAAGTTATTTTTTCATGACATTTACTGCTTTCGAAACACAACAGTGCGGATATAATAGCAGGTTATGTTTCATATTAGATAAATGCTTTCAGTCATGAGCAATAAATTGTTACTGAAGGTTATAATCAATCTTCTGTATACTTGATCTTTTGCAACTATAAGTTCTATAGCCATTAAATATTGCCTAGTTAATTTTCACCCACCCTATAGAATGGTTAAGAAATGATGTTTCAAGCAATTTATTTTCCAAAAAATAAAGGTTTGTTACTTTTTTCTCATACTTTTAGCGCATCAGCACAGCTAGTGGAGATGGAAAGCATTATTGTTACCCTCACTTCACCTGCGCTGTGGATACAGAGAACATTCGCCGAGTCTTTAACGACTGTAGGGATATTATTCAACGGATGCATCTACGTCAGTATGAATTATTGTGACCGACAAGGAACTGCCATCAGTATATGACCCTTTTCTCGGGCAATTTTATTGGAATGCCCACCAGCAGCCCCTTGGCAATCTTCACTTTCCGCAGTGTTCTCTCCAGTCATTTGGAAAAGCCTTCCGTACAGATTTACTTATTTAACATAACATACATGTGGTTTTATTTGAATCCTAAATTTTATTTTGTTTTTTACTCCGTCTGTTTGTTTTGTTTTTAAATATTTATTTTTATTTTTTTAATCGTTAGTAGGATATCTGTGCAATCTAAGTGACAATATAAGGTTATTTTATTATCTATTGTATATTTTGAATGTCAAGTCTAGTCAATCTTTCTTTGCTATTTATTTATTTTTCTTCTTCTATCTACTTTGTGAAAAAGATTTTTTCATTTTAACAAAAAAGTAATTATGTAATCAAGTAAATTTTTTTTTGTTAAGACAATTAGGGTAACGTGTAATTAATTAACAGCGCTTCACTTTCCATCGTTAATGTTCCATTCTCCATATATTTACCATGTTCTTCATTCTTCATTTACAGTCCTACATAAATTTTTTTTCATACTGAAGGAAATATTGTCCTTTTGCACAGATATCGTTGTAGAAGATACTCGGTAGGAACAACTTTGCATTTATTTAATGTTCACCCCTTCGGGATGAGGCTTCTTAATTCTGGCCTTTTGTTATTATTGTCGTGTTAGTTTCATTTTATTTCTTTTTTTATTTTTTTTTGTTTTGTTCTTAATTTTACAAACTATTTTTAAGTGGAAGAAATTACCATCATAAGTCCCGAGTGCATCTCCTTTTTCACTCTTATCTCTCCACTTGTTCGGAATATGTTCCTCCCATCTCACGATTTAAAAAAGAAAAAACACAAAAAAAAAAAAATCCCAAGAAAAACAACAAAATTAGTTGAGTACTACTATTGGTATTGTAAATGGATATTAAAAAATAGTTATGATTCAATTACTTTCATGTAGGAAGCTTAAAAAAAAATTTGTAACTTTTCATTTAATTGAAGTTGTGTTGTCTACACTACTACTACTCTATACTACTACTACTACTACTACTACTACTACTACTACTACTACTACTACTACAAGTGGGTTTGTCTGCCAGAGAGGAGTCTGAATGTCATTAACAACAACTATAGTCTTCTCAATAACTTAGATTTCTGTGTGACGCATAGGTCACAACTCTTAAAGTGTATGTATGATGTTTCTCGCCATAACCCAACAGTTTTTTCCGTTGTGGTAATGAATTTTTAATTTTATAAAGGAGTGTGTGAAAGCTTCATGTTCTAGAAGATATGTATATAAGTACATAAAATATATACATACATATATCTATATAAATAAAAAATATATATATATAAATATACATATATATATATATATTTATATGTGTGTATGTTTGTATGAGTGCATGCATGTAAAATGTATAAATGAAAATGTGTGGCTATATGTTATATACATGTGTATGTGCATATATATGTATTTATATATATGTGTGTGAATATATATATATATGTATATATATATATTTATATATAAAGGATTACAAAATGAACTTTGCCAAAGGTTAGAAAAAAAATGGCTGTTTGCATTCATCTCTCCAGTTGACTTTCAAATGAAGCCCAATTACAGGTAGAATGCTTCCATTATTATTATTATTATTATTATTATTATTATTATTTCTTTTGTAAACCTCCTCCTACACACTGGCTACCAAGTGTATTTTTTCTCATAGTAACTGCTTTTACATAATGTATTGCTACAATTTTGTCTGCAGTAGCAGCGTCTAAACAGTTCTAATGAGTTTAATGTGAACCTTTCTATTTGATGTACTTTTGTGTCCTCCTCTCCTTGTCCCATCTTAACTCTCACCTCCATCACTGCCCCCTTTCTTCTCTTGTTCGTTCCCAGACTTTGTTTGTTTGGGTTTTTTTTTTTGGTTTTTTTTTATAATCTCTTTTATTCAAGGCAAATTTGTTCACAAAAGTCATGACTGGTTCAGGAAATGGTTTTTCTTATTTCATAATTCAAATGATTATCTCATTTGAAAAATATGATAAGAAACTATTTTTTTTTTTATTCGTTTAGCTTGAATAGGGCTAAAAAGAGAGAGAATTAACCAAAGACATTTTTTAATTAATTAATTTATTTTTTTTTTTTAAAACTTGACAGAAAATGTATTAGTCAGAATCCTTGCTGTAAATAGATGTGGTGTTTGGCTCGAATTTATTTTCCTTGCTTGATAAGGAAATAAAATAACCACAGAAACTTGAATGATTACATGTAATCGCAAAGCAGTCATTGGAATAAGCGTTCTTTCAAAGCCAGTTAAAGAAATGTGAGATATTATGATTGTTATAGATTAAAGGGGCAGTAATTATTCTATTTAATTTTTGTTTGGGAATTCATTTGAATGAATCAAGTGCACAATATTAATGAAATTTAAACTGAAAATAATCATGATTTCTAACATTAAAAATTTGATAAAGGTTTCTTTTTATTTTTATTAAGAATGTTGTACCGTATTTTCATGAATATGCCCTCTGGGTTATATACTTTTTTACATCGTGAGGAGGGGGTGCAGGGAATACAAAGGTGCTTTTTATTATTATTATTATTTATTTATTTATTTATTTTTTTTACTTTTTTTTTTTTTACAAAAACATAAATGACTTGTCATGCAATCGAACTTTTCCGCTCTTCATATACGGAAAAGAAGTTCGCATAGGGCATGTTTCAAGTTGTAAAATTGTATAAGACCATGAAAATGAATTGGATAAAGATTTCATATTTAATATTGATAATCATGTGTAGTTTAATGTAATTTCATATTGTAAATTATAATATTTTTTTTATGTTGCCGGTGAAATTTTTATGATTTTTTTTTTTCTAATGTTTAAATAAGTTATACACTTGTGCCTAGTACTTTGAATTTAATTCGTTCCAGGATACCATTTGAATTTTGAATCATTCGAAGTTCGAATCAGTTTTTCCCATAGGATATAATGGAAAGTGAAATAATCCATTCCCAGGCTCTTCTAAAAAGATCTATAGTTTACGTTAAAATAACAGAATTTAATGCCCTAAAAAAGGAAGTTAAAACAAAAAAACAAAGTATGTATATAATAAATAAATAAATGAAAATTTCATTTCTGTAGACACTATTTTATCAGGAGTGGTGATATCCCATGTGGCTAGTAGGAAGTATGAGAATCAAATCATAACTAAAAGATGTTTATTTGGTGAATACAAGAGACTATTTGGGCGCACAATAGATGCATTTGTGGAACATTTATTTATTTATTTTTTATAATATTTGTACGCAGTTCGAAGTACAAAGCTCTTTATTTAATAATCTTCAGATTTAAATAACATTGTTTTAAACTTTTTTGAGACTCTTATATTAGATATCTCAAGGGTGCGTGATTTCCATTTTTTTTTTTTTTATTTTATTTTATTTATTTTTTTATTATTAATACATGAAATTTGAATTATCAGAGGTATATTCGCGAAAATACGGTAGTTATCGTCTCCCCTTTTATTCTTTCCTGTCGTCCTCTGTTTCACACTAATCCTAAGATTATTTATTCATGTTTCTCTCAATTATTTAAATTTTCATTTTATCCAATTTTTTGGGTCTCATTCTGCTTTGTAGTCAACATCCCAAAATGAAATGAAACTTTTTCTTTTTGTCATTTAAATTGGCCATCCTTTTAAAAGAAGACATAGTAATTTGTGTAGATCAAACAAATTTAGCCATTGGATAAAAGTTAAATTTTTTTGTTATATTAGGAAGACATGTTTTTAATTGGCTTTTCTTCCCTGTTTGTTTCTTTTGAACCAGACCCAGGGAACAAAGGGGGATTAGACGGGGGAGAAAAGGAGCACAAACTGTAAATCCTGTAAAGCCAACAACATATTTAAGAAATATATTAATATACGTATACATATACATATATATATATATATAAGTTGTTTTGTGTTTTACTTATAGTTTGTCTAGAAAATTTAGAGCTTTCTTTAATCAAACATGATGCTGACTAAGTCGAAACAAAAAAACAGAAGCCTTGCTGTCTTTATTTTTCTCATTATTGTTGCTGTTGTTAATGTTATCATTTTTCAATCTTTGTAGGTTTATTGCTGAATTATAATAGTGAGAAGGATCTAAAGTATTTTTTAATTTTCATGACTATTTTAATTTACATTTTTTGTATTTGATTATTAAATTTTTATTTTGAATATCAGCATTCAGTTTTGCTTGCCAGTTCATCTCCTCCCCTCTCTTCCCCTATTTCATTATTCAAATTTGCAGGGGTGCAAGTTATAAAATTGATAATCACGTCACACGATAGGTTCTGGCGCCCCCCCCCCCCCCCCCCTACCCCCGATAGCTTTATGTTTATTATTCTCAAAAGAGAGGGGGGATAAAAGCTCGCTCTTTTAAAACGAAGCAATATTAATTTTCATTACTTCATCACTAGCAAATTTGGCAGCTCAAATAACGCAACAAAGTTAATGTCACTGTTAAATTGTGATTCAGTTTTGATTTTGCATTTGCTTTGTTTTATTCCCCGAAATACTGGTAATTGTGTAATAAATGAAAGTTTTAAACTAACACGAAAAAATTTTTAATTTTGAAAATATTGTTGTTGATAGATTTTTTTTTTCCCTCGATTTTTCTACTTAAATTCAGTGCAAAAGTATTGTTTTTGTTTTTTTTTCTAGTTGTTCAAGAGTTCATATTGGTTCTTTATACTGTATGTGTATGTATTTTTGGACCATGCTCAAAAATTATTTTGGACTCCTAAATTATTAAGGAATTAAAAGAAAAAAATTATAGTCTTTCAAGAGGGGCAGGGAAACTAAGGGCGTGTCTAAAAAGTCCAATCGGTCGCCAACAAGCTATGTGGTACCGTCAGAACTGATTCGTGACCAGTGGACAGTACGGTTGTGATCAATCAAAACTGAAAGCACATTATCAGAGTTTTGCACATAGATTTATAAATGCAATTCTCTATCACTGTTTCCGTACTTCTTTTTATCTTCTTCATCTTCATTTAACTTCATCCCCTTCCAGCTTAGAGATATGTAATTAGGAGTCATTGCTGTTAGAATAACTTTAATTGCACTATGCACTGTCAAGATTTGAATGGCTTGAATTTAGTTCACCATTTTGATTCCATTTGATCAGGCAGGCAACCAGCAGCCATTACTTTTTGGACAGCACGTTTCCAACAGCTTTTGACCAATCGGACTTATTAGTTAGGCCCTAAATGAACAGATATTAAATCGACCATTTCTTTCCTTTTATGGAGTTAAGCATCATTTTCATTAATTGTGCAATTTAAAAAAAAAAAAAAAAAAAAAAAAATTCATGTTGCCCATTAAATCATACACAGCTTAATTGGGTGAGAAGCTCTAGCAAATAAACATAGACTTTCATCTTCATTTAAGTTAAACATTGACTAAGGATGAAGAAAAGTGTGCAAATCTCATCTGCTTACTTCGAGCACAACACATTGCATATAGTAAACATATTGTTTAGAAATAGTTGTTGCTTAGCAGTAGAATTGAATTGTTTCTTTTGCTTCTGTTTTCTCATCCATTGAGCAGCAAATATTTAGTTTCTTATCCGAGATGTGTGTACATCTCTAAAATGTCTTGTGCCCATTAAAAAGATCGATTCATATATAGTGTCTCCCTGTCTTCCTCCTCCTGTTTTGTCTGTCTACATTATTAGCACTTACATTAGGGTTAAAGAAATGAACAAACATAAATTACAATATGTGAAACTAATAAGAAACCATTAGCAATCCTAATTAAAGATGTGGTTGGAATATGTCAGATGAAAATGCGGTTGGCCTATTTCCATTGAATGCATGAGAATGTTCCTCATGTTAAATTATGTACAAGATGGTATTTTAATTTAAATGTTTACAGAAAGAAAAACTCTTGGAAGAATTTATTTTGTCATTTTATGATGTACATCGACCTTTTTTTTTTTTTTAATTTTTATTTTTAATAATTGTTGATCTGATAGTTGTAATCCACTTTATCATGCAAATGAGCTCATCCTCAATTTTGTTACCAGTGATTTTAAAAAGGGAAGAAAAAATAAATCAGTAATTTAAAACTGTCAAGACTTTATTATGCTAAATAGCAGGGGGGACGGGGAAAGAAAGGGAGGTTTATAAAAACTGGGAGGGGGTTGTACAATTTATAACGATCAACCTGAATTTAGATGTACATAATTGCAAATGATTTGCACAACTTTTTTAACAATTTATTATTTTATTTTTACATAAATATTCACGCATGCAAGTAAAAAAAAATGTTTAATGGTGTCTTATGTTTATTAATAAATAAAAATGAAATGCTTGTATACTAGAAAAATTGATGAATTCTTCACTGGTTATGTTTAAAGAAATGTAACTTCATGGTCATTTGTATCACATTTTAAGACTACTCTTGGGTAATTCATTCATTAATACTGATAAGTTTTCCAACGTTTGAAAGCATACTGCTCATTCATTAAGTAATCAATGCCACGGCACGCCTTCCCTGGAAAACAAAAAAAAAAAACCAAAAATCTGAAAAGTGAAGAAAAGGAAGGGAACAATTTCTACATACAGGACAAGTCTAAAACTTACCTGCCTGAATTAAACATTAATGTCTCGACTACTACTAACTAGAGAACCATACGAACATGTATCTCAGTTTCATGCTAAATTGAAATATGCTACCCATCTAAAGCTACTATTGATTCTTACAAAAAAAAAAACAAACAAAAAGTGAGCGCACTTACCCTTAATAAGACTCAGTGTGACCACGTATAGTCTATGGCTATGTGCGCTCAATTTTTTTCGTCTTCGTCGTTTATTTTGAATATAGTTTTTTCTTATTTTGCAAGCACCAATAGTAGCTTGTGAGTAACTTATTTCAATTTGGCGTGAAACTGTGAGGTACAGGTTCTTATGCCTCCCTTGTAAGTGTAATTTGAAAACTGTGCGAGTTCATGGCTTGGAAGGATTTTGTTTAACATGTTTTTTGTATCATTTTGCAAGATCGAAAAAATAGCTGCCTATATCACCAAACTGAGTTTAATCATCGAAGAATACATTCAGGCAGCCGAAACTCCACAACGCCTCAGATGAGTCTTCTAAGTGAAGTTTGGAATAAAAGTTAGCCCAGACTTAAACGCAATAACCAACCTAGTGATCACCAACTTGGAGGAAGGCTGCCCAATCGAGGTACCGAGAGAACATTGGCATAGTCCGGGAAACCTTTGCAAGAATGCCTTCAAACTTCACTTTGGATGCTAGCTTCATGCATTCTGGACTTTTGCTGCCTGAATATGTTCTTCGGCAATGAAAACCTGCTGCTTGGAGGTATAGGGAGCAGTTTTTTTAATTTTGGAAAATGATACAAAAACACGTTAAACAAAATGTCTCTATTCCACAAACGTATTACAAAATTTTCAAACAATTACACTTAGTATTAGCTGAGAAATTGATGTTTAATGTTTTGGTAGGTAAGTTTTGGGCCACACTAGATTTACATTGTATGCATGTAAGAGGGTAAAAAGCATTTTTTCTTTTTAGTTTCATAAAAGATTGGAACCATTGTCTTCTTATCAGTTCTACTGTATTTAATTCAGGGGAAAAATAAATTTTAAATGAAATATATTAAAGCAGAAGATTTATATCAAGAATGCATTTGATTGAAAGTAACTTCTCTGCCAATGTAAATTCGTCTGTAAACATGAAAGTATAGGTAAATTTTAAACCTGTAATTCAATATGGAGCATTTACGACAGTGTCCTCAAAGCTTTCAGTCATTTCAGAGTTCCATCTGAATGAGATTATCATAATTTCCAAATTATCCTCTTTTAACTTAAAAAAAAATTCTTTCATATTTAATGTTACAGCCAAACCCTGTTAATACGAATTTTTCCATGATCCCATCCCCATGAATTTTGATGCTTCTTTTTGATTTTGTATTTTATGTTTGTAATAAGGGGCTTCCCGCCCTGGCTATTGCTGTTGAGTTTTGCCCATTTTCTGCTTATGTCAGAATAAAGGTTAATTTAATTAATTTAATTTCTGCGTGGAATCGGCCATTTTTTTTTTTTAAATCAAATTTAGCTTGTTAACTACGCATATTTACTGATTATTCTCAGTGTAAATAAACAATGAAGCACATGGGTTTTGAGAACTGTGATTTCTAATTGGTTCTTTATACCGGGCATTTCTAAATGGAAGGACAATAATTACTATGTGATTCCATGCATCAATCTAAGCAAACAATTTCCTTATTAAAAATGTCTAAAAATCAAAATTTAGGATCTAAAAATGCTCTCTGCATTAGCAGTTCATTAAATCCAAAGGGGCAAGGAACTTTTAAAAAAATTGTTTGTAGTGTTGTAATAGGATTACTGTACAACATCACAATGAAATGAGTGTGTGTAGGCAAAACAAAATCACATACTGCTGTAAAGCTGTTGGTTTTCAATTGTTTTAAATTTTTATCTCTATCACAAATGAACTGCACTATGCCACGAGAAAACTGCGACAATTGTTATGATTAAATGATTTTTCACCAGCTTTTTAGCAAATTTGGTGTGACATTTAGACCCTTAAAATTTGAGTTTTGAACATTTTGCATAAGGAACTTTGTCATCATGCTAGATACTTATTGTCCTTCCATTTAGAGACACCTTGTATAAACATGAGCATTTCTATGCATTGATCAGCCTCGTGGGATGTAACAGTGCCCTAAACGCTGTTTAGTGCCAACCAACCTCAGAGTTTACCTGAGGCAATAACCTACTTTCTTTTGATAAGGCTGAAAGATATTGCACAAAGGAACAGAGTGAGTAAGGGTAGTGGCAAAACATGATCTACCAGGATAAAGAAGAGAATGTCAAAAAAAAATTAAGAATAAAGTATTAAAAGTTCATCAATAAAATATTAAAAATTTGTACTAATAAAAAATGCATTTAACACAGAATAGTCCAATATAAAATAGTAACATGATATAAAAGCTGAAAACTAAAGCATCTTTTTTACTTTCCACCAGTATACAAAATCTTTTGTTTCAGGTTTTGAAGTTAGCTTATCGCTGTAAAGCAGTTTTTGCCTCAGCTAAACTGAGCGTAGGAGTTGACAAGCTACTCTCCACTACAAGATTATTTCTAGACAGTCCTAACAGTATGCCATGTCACCTTGGGTGACAATCAGGCTTGCCAACCCTCCCGGAATCGGACTGGAACAAGCGCTGAATTAATATGGAGTCTCCCATAGTCTCCTGGAATTGGCAGTCTGAAAGTTGGCAAGCCTAGTGACAATTTGCAAAAATAGATGGAATGCACTTCTATCATTTCAGAATGTGACATTGCAGAAAATTGTCCAATTTAACAGAAGAATCGAGAACAATCTGTTCATCCACAGCAACTTCCAAATGCCATGCATTGGAGAATTTGTTCAAGACCTCCAGGTGAATATGATGTAAAAAGTGAAGACCCTTGGTGGTAGGAATTCAAAGTCCTTTGCTGGATGTAAAAGGCACATAATGCTTGAGAACCCAAGTGAACATCCAAGAACATTTACTGGAAATTGAGGATGTTTCATCCTCATCTTTTTTGGTTTTTGTTTTGTTTCATGACTGACAATCAATCGGAATCTTATCTTCCCTTTTGATGACCTCTTGGGTACCTCAGGCTTCTCATCTAGCTCTGTGAATTACCTGTGGTATTTATTGAAGAAGAGTGAGCTGTGCCAAATATGTTTATGCTTCAACATTAGATTGTCGATGCATTGATCTGAATGTGTGATATTCCCAATTCGACTCTGTATTTTTGTTTAGCATTTCATTATCGTCATGGCTACATCTTTTCAATTTTTATAGTTATCTGAACAGAGCTATTACAAAAAATTATATTCGTTCATGTAAACAAACAACAATAATCCAGCATTTTTCCGAAATAAATGAATGATGAAAATTTTTAACAACCTGGTCTTGATTCATAACACTGCACAATCAGAGTTTCCTTTCATTCCTGGATAATAACATCCAAAATTTTGGTTCCCATAAAATTCGTAATAATGGGGTTCAGCTGTATTAAATTTCAAATTCCAAGAGGAATAGCTCTAAATGAGGCAAGTCAACAATGTATTGGCTCCAATCTCTTGACATTGTAATAATGAATATATCACTGCCTCTAGAATACATTTTTTACACTTTGGTTTTTAATGTTTCTTATTTTTTAAAAAATACGAGATCTGTTCAAAAAATTCCAGAACGTTTTGAATAGCAGGCTTCGTGGCAGAAAACGCTGAGGGCAAGGAAGTTTGGGAAACTGGCTTAGGCTGCAGTAGGCCAATCCTCGGCTAGGCTGAATTATTACATTACACTGCAAGAGAATAAAGACTAAGAAGAAACCAAATCAACAAAAATCATTTTTAATGCCTCAGATGTACATTTCGAAAGCTATGCTTTCTTGACTCACTGACGAAGAAAGAGCAGCTTTCGAAATGTACATCTGAGGCATTAAAAATGATGATTTAGGTTTGTGGTTTCTTCTCATTGCTCGATTGATCATTGTGTCCACAGTTTCTTGGCAGATTCTACTTCTAGAGACTAAGAAGAACATTCTGAATAGTGCACCTACAATTAGTTAAACATCTGGCTGTGTGCGTTGTCTTCGCGTGAAACTGATGAATAACTTCCCAATTTTGGATTGTCGTTAAATAGAGTAGTTTATGTAAGGTGATTGTTTAAATATCAGGAAAGCATTGTGCCTGAATTTCTGGGTCAAACTGGGGAAAATATTCACAGAAACCTATCAAATGCTTCAGCAAGATCAAAAAGCATTGTCAGTATCTCTTCAACTGAGCTGAAGAGGAGGAAACATGGGGTCTATAGCTATGACACTGAAACCAAGTTCATTTCTTTCAGGGGGTTTGTGAAAATTCGCATCAATATCAAAGTCATGCTGATCTTATTTTTTGATGCCAGTAGTGTTATCACAAATTCCTCCTCCTATCTGGTCAGACAGTGAACTAGAGTTATTACCTCCAAGTTGAGGAAAGGATCTGGTGCAATCAGAACAGATTTTTCCATCATGACAACGCACCAGCTCACTCAGCATTGTCAGTTTTTAGCCAAATATGGAATGACAGTGCTTCCTCGTCCCTTCTACTCTGTTGATCTGGCTCCAGCAGAAAGGGAAAAGATTTAACACCACTGAGATAAGAAAACTTTGCAGAGGGAACTAAAGAAGATTCCAAAAGAAACATTCCAAGACTGCTTCAAAAAATGGAAGTTGAATGAATACTGGAACTTTTTGAACAGGCCTCATACATGAAAATAATTACATCTATGATATCATTTATATAAAATCAGCAACAGGAACTATGTCACAAAGAAAAAAAATCTAACAATGGGTTATTTCCCGATTATACAATCGGGTGGGTTCGCTTCTAGTCTATAATAAATTTGAATGAAATTAAAACATTTGAAGATTGAGCAAATAGTTAGCTATGGAGGCCAAAAGCAATTGGTTAATTTCAAATATCTACACATCATGCGATAGTGGGAAGCAAAATAAGGATTTCTTAAACTGCTAATTCTTTTACAGTAATGCACGATCCTACAATAATGGAACTCCTATTCGCACGTCAACAGTTAATGTGATTTGTAACATGTTGTAGATGGCGAATGGAATTTCATGATTTTGTGAGAGAAGTAATAATCAGATGCCTTGTTACAGGCATATCTATTTGTGAAATTTCTGAAAAAAAATTTATCATGGCCTAGTTCAACTATTGACAATATCGTGAAGATATGTAACACTATAGACATTGCAACATGGATGATCTATGCCAGATCACCAAAATCAGTGAGCATGACCGATGGAAGTTGAACCACTCCAGGCCATCAAGGATGAGTTCCAGCAGGAGTCAGTGTTCACTAAAAACACTTTACATGCACTCGACATTCATAAATGTGTACCGAACACAAACCAAATATTGGACTCTCGATGAGTGGAAAAAAAGTATGGAGTTTTGGATGAGTGCAATTGGCGAATGCCTGGTTCCAACCGTGAAGTCATGACGTGGGGGTGTTTTTCATGCCAGATGGTAGAAAGTAATTTGAATTCTGAAGCATCCAAGAACATTTTGAACAATCAGGTGCTTCCTAAATAGTGGAAAGTTTTTTGGTAATGGGGACTGTTACTTTCAGGAAATCATGCATTCACACAAAGATATGAATGTGAAATGCCTTCTCAATCGAACATTCATTGAGTGAGGTCCAGGGAGCCATGGCTAGACTCTTGCACGGCAGGAATGGGCCAAATATGAGGAGCTGTTCATCTTATAGAACATATGCCCAGTAGGGCAACAGGTGTAATTTCAGCAAGACATGTTCCATTATTGTAGGGTGGCATAGTCAGTCACTATTTAAAAGCTCAGAACAAAGTTTATAAGGGGAAAGATTTCTAATAAAAAGTTTATTAGCAATTTTACATAAGTAGACTTTACAATGACAATTAATAAACATGAAATAAATTTTAACAGTTTTTAACCCTTAAACTTTAGTTAAAGGGTCATAAAATTTTTATGTATTATATAATTTTGCCTTTGAATAAGTTTATAGAGTGATTCCATGCTTTGACCATTGTTAATAGGTACAGCTTAAAAATCATTTATAAAAATAATTACAACAATCATCATTTGTCTTGAAATAATTATGAAATTTTCTTTAATTTTAAATTCCATGCCAACATGATTAACAATTTTCATGGCAGACCAAATGATGTACAAAAATAACAACTAAGGTTTTAATTTCATAATACATGTTCAAAGTTACATTACAAACATTATTGGCTGATCAGAAAAGCAAGAAATAAAAGTTCAGGTACAATATTGAGTCCATTCCAATTTTGTTATTTGTACTTTAGCATATCACATTTGCCCAGCAGAAGCCTGCTCATCTGAATTAGAAAATGGCACATAAAAATGCATTCAAATTGGTACAGGTTTAACTAATTAACTGAAAATATTCAGTTATTAGAAAAGGTAGGAGGAAGGTACTACAATTGTAATATATTTTATCAAACTGCAAAAAAGAAAAAAAAATTTCACACAAAATACGGTTTTTAAAAAGGCTGTTTTTTGATAAAAGCAACTCCAAGTTACATAATTTTATCATTTGAGAATGTAATTAGCCAGATTCAACACAAAAAAAGATTGGTTTAAAATTTTCTATACCTCTTCCACCAGTTCTGGTTGTTTTTTTTCTTTTAATGGATTGTGAAATTTGTTAAAACCTGAATATATTTTCTTGGAAATCAGTTTTTGCTACTGTAACATGAACATTCTTAAAAAATCAGTCTTCAACTGGTATTGAATCATAAAAGCTGAATGTCAAAATTTGGCACACTTAAAAATAAACTTTTATATACATGTACATATTTGGCACAAGAACCAAGGATGAAAGGTTATCTGTGGAATTGAAAGACATTATATACATGTTCTGTGATTTGGAGGCTTCCCTTTCCTTTTAGATATTCACAATAAATGAAATAAGACTATGTAAACCACCATACCAAAGTAAATTATTTTATTACTGCCTATGGAGTTAAAAGTGATATTCTTACATAAAATTTAAATAGTTTACCACAACCAAGTGTAAAATATGCAAGGTGAATTTTCAAGTTATTATCATAATTAAAATCTCAGCTGCCAATCAGAGATTGGTTTTATTTTATTGAATCTATTGTGCACAAATTAATTTTGTTTTTTAAATTTTGATAAGATTTTAATAATTTTTCAGAAATTTGGACCAAAACTGAATTTTCATTACACTGTTACGCTAATTCGAGTTAGGAAATAAAAAAAAATGAAAGATTGAATTATTAACTCTTAATTTCTGTAATATAATTTATAAATAAAACTTATTTGAACAACTTCAAGTTCTCCTTCAAACTCATGAAACTTACACGAGGAGAAGAAGCTGTGGATAGGTTTAAAATTTTGTTTAAACTCTATACACACAGGAACATAGAAGCCTACTAAATGAAAGATGCAGCACTTCCAAAATGTACTTCACAGGTTCTTAAGTTAGTTATGGCAAACAGGTAATTTTTGTTTATAATTAGGAAGGAAAATGGGATCAAATTTATGAAGTTGGATGGAAGCCTTAGTTTGCATAAGGGGAGATGCAAGTCAAAAATTCGGAAAAAATGAAAATTTATAAATAGCTTCTTCATTCCTTATACTAACGTTTTGTGTAATTAGTTTTATGAAATTCGCTTTTTTATTGTAAAAAATAAAGTTTTTCAGAACCCTTACATTACTCAAATGCAAAAAAAAAAAAAAATGCATAATCAGAGATAAAAAAAAGCCTAAAAAAACGCATAACTTCGTGAAAAATTATATAGATATTAGAAAACTAAAAAGTAAAAATGGTTCTGCATAATAAAACAATAAAAAAATCATATTCCTGGAGAAAAAAAAAATGTGATCTTTCCATTGGTGCAAACCACAAGATTCTAGCTGGCACTGGAGAGAAGAAATTGAATTTGAAAGATTTTAAAACTTTGAATGCAAATTTCTCGTTATCAAATAACTTTTGGTCAATTTTTCTCCGCTTGATGAATTTTTTAAAACTAGGGCATTTTGGAAAGATCAGAGTCTCATAAACAGTGTTATGCATTCAAAATTTCATATCTAAAATGCAGACGGAAGTGTTTTTTTTATAGTACTCACAGAAAAAGCTGTGTTTCAATTACCGGTATATTTTGCATAGCAATAAAAAAAGGAATAAGTTACCTTATTGAAAAAAATCTGATCTTTCCAATGGTACAATCAGAATCTTCAACAGTCTTAATAAATTTTTGACCGGAATTTGGCACGGTCTTTCGCACATAATTCCATATCAAAGCTACTTACAGAGAAATCTCAAATATTGTTTTGTTCCATTTTCTGAGAACTATAATATCCCCAAGTTTGATTAAGTTAACTTCAAAAGGTACGAAAATTTATTTTGTTCTTGTGTCTCCCCATAACGCAAAAAACATGACATGCCATCTAATTTTGCATGTATTTCTAGCTTTATCAAGGATTCAGTGAAGAGACTTTATGCAATTTATATGCAGATATTTAATGGAAATAAATTACCCAATTCAGATACCTGCATCATAAAGATATTGTATCCTTGGGAAAAAAAAAATATTATAAGTAGTCCAACACTGTTGTTGGAATCTTGTGTTTTTCTGTTATGTACTGTATGGCATCCATCAACTTCATTAATAGGTACAATACAAAAGACCCCAGTCAATGACACAAAAAATGGAGATAAGTGATTTTCACAATGGGCAAGCATCCACAATTAACAAGAATAATTCCAAAAGTTTATTGGCATGCATCCACGTATAATATCTATCAAAAATTTCTTTTGAATTGATGAGGTGACATGCTCTGTGACAAGATAGCAATGAATACATTAACATTTTTTAAAGCACCATCAGAATATTTAACCCTTTCACTGCATAAGTAAATTTCATTTTAATTCCTGGTAAGATGGAATTATCCACCTTTAGCAGCATAATGAGAAGTTCTTTAAAGCCTGTGGAATGTATCCTGATTTCCACAGATAAAGGTAATGAAACATTGTGTGGATATATCCCATTTTATGCAGCAAAAAGGTTAATAATTGAATACCCTTACTTATAAGATAAAATAGGTATAAACTCTAAATAGTTAAACATGTAATAAGAGGCTTAAGATATTAACATACAAGAATTTAATCTGTGAACTAGAACTATGTTCACTCAACTTTGAAGTTGATATAAAATTAAATATCAAGAATCTGCATACTGGTCGACTTTGCTTATAAATATTATAAAATAAGGACTCTAAAATTAGCAAAGGGTAGAAGCTTTTATTGCCTACGCGTTTCGTATTAACTACATCATCAGGGAAACAATACAACTATGTTCGCGACACATCTGATTAAAATGAAACACCCGTTCGCCGATATTCAAGAAATTATGACCATTGTCAAGAAAGAAAAGGACCAGAGACGGATCCTCACGTTGGAAACCTTAGAAATCAGAAGACACGTATTAGCAGGAGAGGCATTACTATTGAACAACCAGACAAATTTTATAAAGAACCCGATTCTCGATGTGGTAAACGAAGTAATCAACAGCAAGAATAGTAATCGATCACGGGAACAATAAAACATCGATTGTTGAAGTATCGATTATCACGGTGAATATTTTACTCCGATTATAAGATTCTGTCAATATTATGTTATTTATGATTTCCTTTTGTATTTGTTTAATTTTGTTTTTATTTTATTTTTATTTTTTTTAT
>JAHWFO010028926.1:1824457-1859741 GCA_023313115.1 Rhysida immarginata | reverse complement strand
TGAATGCATTTTATTTTATTCAATACAAATACACTATAGCATATACAGTATGTAGTATTACATTAATTTTTAAAAAAAATCTGTAATAGCTGTCTGCTTTCTTTCTATAACTTGCCTCCCCCAAAATTCCTCCATATCTGATAATGTGAAGTTAAATGTTTCTTGTGCACCGCTATGCTGGGCAAAATAGTTTCGTAAACTTTTTATGGCCTCCATTGCTACCAAAGTTGAGACGGGCGTTACCTCTGGATCTAAACGGCCATTTTCATTTTCTGATCACTATGAATTTCATTTTGCTTTTGTCCCATCTCCAGAATCTCTGAATCCGTTAATTCAGCAGAGGTGTAAACCATTTCGTAACACGCTACGTAATCTTTAAAGGTTATCTCTGCTGGCACATTGAAGACAGAGACAACCTCTTGCTACAAATCTTCAGGAGTTTGGCTCTCATTTTGTATACATGTACCTTGCACCTGTTCTCGGCTTAATTAGCCCATTGGCCCAATTGCAACTTTTGCATGGGTTACATTGACCAATCAGAGCAAGACATGTGAATGATGTACGTTGTACAGAAGGGATAATTTAACCAAGGGAATGTAAAATTAGTACGTTATTCTGAAATGTATGTTAAAGTGAGGTATGTTATTCTGAAACTTTTTAGCATTAAAATACCTACGTTTGGGACAGGGATTTGAAATCTGTACGTTATTCTGAAATGTACGTTAATGTGAGGTATGTTGTAACGGGATTTTACTGTATTATAAACTAATTTACATGTTTCTTCGAAGTTCCCAATTGCGTGGTTACTTAGCAAGATATGTTCTGCGTAACTGGAATTTTTTTAAAGCATTCTTATCTTTTTCTTTTTCTTTAATAGTCAAAACAGCAACATAAATTAGAGAAAAACAACGTAAACGTATAAGAAAAGAATATGTGCTACAAAATTAAAAAAAAATACCAAAAGAAAGAAATAGAAGTGGCTTTCAGATCAAAAAATAAGCTAATATCACTATTAGAAAAGAAAAGAGAAATTACAGAATAAGAAAAGAAGTGGGGTACACGAAATTAAATATAAAAAATGTAATAAGATTTACATAAGAAAAACATATCAAAATTTAGAAACTAGATTTAGAGAACATATTTATTATATCAAGAATGCTTTAGAGAACCACCACATGTACAAGGGGCAATCATAAGGTCATGACAATCAACTGGAAGACAGAGATGGGATGATGCTGCATGGTGGTAGTGTCAGTCCTTCTCTAACAAAACAAAAGTTTGTTTGCCTTGCAGCATTTGGCCCTGTTCAAAATTGATTCTTCCAGTTGATTTGAAAGTTAGTTATCAACATTTTAAAATAGACATTTTGCTTAAGGTACTGCAGTAGGTAATTCCTATTATTCAATAGGGTTCTTGTGCTGCTGGGATTTAGTACGTTCAAGCTATTCTCAAACGGAGCCAAGGAATTCAGTGTCCATTATGAATGGGCTCAAAACACAAACAAGCTGGAGTGCAAATAAATGCCCATTCGTTTCGTCATATGAAAACTCGCTAGCTGTCTAATGTCCCCCTAACTCCAGCTAATTCAGTTGTAACATCATACCTCTATCAGGCTTTGAAACATATACTCTGAAATTATAGTGTCATTGCAGAAAAAAGACATTTGCCATGAGTGCTGTGATGACCTCTCTATGTACTATGTAATCTACTCTAACAAGGAGACTCCACGTACTCTGATTCACCGATTTTGATAAAAAATATCTTATGAGCAGCTTTCACCAAATTAAAGACCCTTGCAAAGCCATTTGACGCACTTCTCAAAATTTTCCAAGAAAAAAAATTCATAAAGTTTGTTATAATTGCCTACACTTTATAAATACTCGGAATTGTAGCATAGATTTTTATCGTGTTCAGGTGATCTAGTGGTAAAACACTTGAGTTGTATTTTGCAGGTACGGGTTCAAATCCAGTCTTAAATAATTTATTTTTAACATGTATGGGAATGTGGAATTCATTTACTAAATATATTTCAGATTTTCCAATTTGCTACCATCATTATTTTTATAAAATGCATATACAAATTATTATAATTAATAATCCTCAGTGATAAATGAACATTTAGAAGAAAAGGTTTATTTATCCACATTTACTTATTTTTATAAATTCTGCAACTTTTGAGATGACATTCAACTCACACAAAGATTAAATAATTATTCCACCATGTACGTACTAAATACAGGGTGTTTCTAAATTATCTCCCGTATTATACATGTTTATTATTCAAAAACTATTACAGATTTTAACGCAATTTTTTTTATTCACAAAGAAAAATTCAAAATGTTTCTTAGCCTCGCGTGAGTTGATAATGAAACACGCAGCTGGCGCATGGTACCATTGTTGGCGTGTTGTTCCATTTTTCTCGAGACGCAGTGAGCAATGGCGAGTGTTCAAGAAAAAGCTCAATGCCTGTTATGGCTTGCGGAATTTAAGTCAATGATTACAGTTCAGAGAATGTTCAAAACAAAGTTTAAAAAGGATCCTCCAAATCAACAAGCCAATTAAGCTATGGCATGAAAAATTTTTAAGCACAGGCAGCCTGTTACACAAAAAGGGTGCTGGTACACCTTCAGCGACACCACAGAGTAGAAAAGGTCAGGGAGGCGTTCAATCGTAGTCCCCGTAAATCACTTTGCCAAGCGGCTCGTCAATGACATCCGTACATAAAATAGTGAAGCACCGCTTCGTCTTACATCCTACAAAATCCAGATGATGCATGAACTGAAGCCAGATGACTGACCGAAGCGCAAGAAGTTTGCTGAAGATATGCTCCAAAAAATCGATAATGATCCCACCTTCCTTGAGGACATTTTGTTTTCTGATGAGGCAACATTCCATACTTCCAGAGCAGTAAACAGACACAACTGTCGGATTTGGGGGTTACAAAACCCCCACGTTCTAAAGAAGCATATATGCGACAACCCAAAGGTTAATGTTTGGTGCGGTTTAATGCATGATTGAGTAATCGGACCTTTCTTTTTCACTGAAGACACCATTACCGCTATAACCTACCTAGATATGGTGGAGAACTACCTGATTACACAGGTGGAAGAACTGTAGCCCAACATAGTCTGCCAACAAGATGGAGCACCTCCTCACTGGGGTCTGCAAGTTAGGCAATGCCTTGATACGAACTTTCCAGGACAATGGATTGGAAGGGATGGGCCAATCCCTTGGCCCCCCTCACTCACTCAATGCAAACCCTCTGGATTTTTTCTTATGGGGATATGTGAAAGACAGAGTGCACAAGACTGACGTTTGATAACATTGAACCTCTCAAGAACAGAATAATTATAAGAATCGCTGAAATCACCCCCGAAATGCTAGCCTGAACATGGGAAGAAATTGAGTTTCGCTTTGACGTCCTTCATGCCAAAAGTGGGGGGGGGGGGGGGATATTGAAATTTATTAAGGCATGCTAAGAAACTTTTTGAGTTTTTTTTGGTGAATAAAAAAAAACGTTAAAATCTGTAATAGTTTTTTAGTAATAAACATGTATAATACAGGAGATAATTTAGAAACACCCTGTATAATGCATCATATTGGTATGTAGGACATCAAAGCGAAACTCAATTTCCTTCATTAACATTAGCTACCAATTACAATTTCTTAATTCTAGGAGCAGAAGTTAACTACAGGGTGATTCAGTCAATTTCTGACCATTTCAGTAATATGATTTATTGACCCATTAATGTTTACAAACTTAGCATTTCAGTATGATATTTTAGGCAGTTCGGAGTTTTTATTCCCGTGGGTAAGTCTTGACGATATACTCAATGTGGCCACCACGAACGTTTTGAACTGCTCGTAGCCGAATGGTGAAGTTGTTCATAACTCTATCCAGGATTTCTGCATCCACAAGGGTGCAGCAGTCGACGATGCTTTGTCGTAGCTGGTCTAGGGTTCTTGGTGCTGTAGTGAACACACTGTCTTTAAGGAACCCCCCCCCCTCCCGAGATAGAAATCACATGGGTTTAGGTCAGGACTCGTAGGGGGCCAAAGAAAGCCACCCCCGAATCAATCTGGAAACCTGTTTGAAATGACACGATTTCCGAATTTCTGATTGAAAAAGTCTAGCACTTCATTAGTGGTGTGAGGCCTAGCCCCATCCTGTTGAAACCATTGATGTTCAATGATTGCTTGCCTGCCTGGTGCGTCTCGACTCTTATACTCCTTCCGGAACTTTCTTTGCAGGTTATTACAGGTGATTTTGTCTCGAAATACCATTCGACAACCTTGCATTTCTGCTCTGTTGATAAAGCGGGCGCCATTTTTCAACAATACGATTTTCATGCAGCGCCGTTGCAACAATACAAACTCCAACTATTTAGAAATTCGATATGGCACTCATATTCTTTCAATTGTTTATCCCTAATGCACGTCATTCGAGTGAAATGGTCAGAAATTGACTGAATCACCCGGTATTACCTCTATCTTTACCTACATGTCAATTAGAACTTCTTTTGTGGTTTGTTTCAAAAAAGGAAATAAATATAACCTGTAATAACCTTAGCAAATCAGAAATGTTAGATTATATTTAATTATAATACTTCTTAATTGCATTTTATAAAAAAAAAAAAAAAAATGATGGTAGCAAATTGGAAAATCGTAAATATATTTAGTAAATGAATTACAGATTCCCATACATGTTAAAACAAATTATCAAAGACAGGATTTGAACCCGTACCTGCAAAATAGAACTTAAGTGTTTTACCACCTGAACACGATAAAAATTTATGATACAATTCAAGATTTACAAGAAACTTTATGACTTTTTTTTCTCGGAAAATTTTGAGAAATGTGTCAAATGGCCTTGCATGGCTTTGGTGAAATCTACTCGCAGAAAACTTTTTATCAAAATCAGTCAGTCAGAGTACATGGAGTTTCCTTGTTAAGTCAAAATGGACCAAAAAGAAAAGAACTACCTTTCCAGAGACGTATTGATCCATCATCACCAGATGATGCTAATATTGTTCCCGTAACATTCCAACTAACTCGCCATACCTGTTATGAGAAAATTGGTTAATTAATTTGAAAGAATATTCTATTGCTATCTTATACCTGCTAACTTCTGGAGAATGAAATTCATGCATTTAGTTGAATACACACCATGAAAAAAATCTCCCCCCCCCCCCCCTCATCATAACATTGAGTAAGAAAGTACCCAATCTCAATCAAAATTTTTCAATTTATTCTAAAATTTTATTAAGAAAAATGTCTCGGAAGATTTAAAATTTGTCCTCTGGTCTTCCTATCCCTGCTCTAGAAGAATCAGCGGAATTTCTAGACGTCATTTCTTACCACCAGAACCTGCCGGGAATTTTGTCGCCAAGAGCATATTTCAATTTTAGTCTCGAAAGATTCTATATATCTTAAGATTTTTGCTGGCCTGTTTTCTGTACGGAATGCCTTTAAATTGTTCTGTGTCTGGATGTGTAAATAGAAAATCCAATAAGAACTTCACATTTTATAGATTTCCACAATCAGAATCAATTAAAAACAGTGGATTAGCTTTTACCAGTGAGAGAACTGTTGATATCCAACTGTAAGCAGTGCTAAGTGTTGAAGGAATAAGGTAGACCTATCTGTGGTCATATGGGATATGTATATTCCGGGAGAAACCTCCACAAACTCCGGGTGATCCCGTTTCAACAGCTTAACTGAATAGAGCAGTTTCGTATTAGTTGCATTTAATTTTTTGGGGGTTAAAAAGTAGCTGAAGTTTAAAAAGTCCTTCCGCTATTTTCCTATACCCTCCTTGGGGGAATAATTTCTTATTGTATTTGCAATATTTCTATTTGATGTTGCAATTTTTACATACACAAATACTTGACGGATCTAACAAACAACCTACAATCTGCAGTATCTATTCCAAGTAAGTGCACTTGCAAGTCGCATGAAGAATGCACTTCTTTATTTCACACTTTTTTCCAGGTTGTTCAGTTTTTGTTTATTTTTTAAAATTCATACTACACGTATTATAAAACTCTCCATATAATCGTACAATTACATCAAAATTCATGTACTGTATGGAAAATCGTTCAGATTGGCAGGTATGCTATCTCAAAAGAGAACTTACTATGCAGACACTCTACAATTGAAGCTTAATAAATCCTAAATAACACTTGGTAAGCAAGGTTAAAAATAAGGTACAAGTAACATGAAAATTATATTACTGTAGAATTATGATCTGTAAAGTGACCAGCTTGACGAACTTCATATTTCTGTAATGCATCATCACCAACTGCATTTGATGATGAATCTAATCTATGTAAGGAAAAGAAAAAAAAAATTCATCATTCCAATGTTAATTTGAATACTTCTAAATGTTGATATTACCTTAAGGGCTTCAATATAATAACATGAACATCTTTAGATGCCACTGCTAACATATGATATGAACGACCCATATTTGGGGCAAAATCAATGTCATGAACTGCATCAAGAATGGTAGTTATCGTTTCAACTCGAGTCCACCTTCTGTACAAATAGTTAAGATAGGGAAACTTTTTAACAAGGAAAATTAAATCATGAAAACATTAAAATTTCAAATACGTTACCGAGTGTTGTCTCTGTATTCATAAATGAATACTTTCCCACCAGAAGATGTATTATTATCGTCACTCCCTACTGCTATCATTGGAGCAATCATTCTAAAAAAACAAATTAATAAACATTAAATGAAAATAGAATAAAACTATGTATACAATTTGAAAGAAGGAACACAATGCCTCTTGTCCATATATAATTTTACAGTTCTAGGTTAATTATTCAATATCATTTTTTCAAATTCAATTTTTTGAAATGTACTTTTTTGAGAAGCAAATTTTTCGAATGACATATTTTCCGAACTTCAATTTTTCGAATCAAAACTTTTTAAATTGCAACTTTTGAAGTTGAAAATTTTGCCGCCACCAAATGCAATAATTTTGGCGACTGACATAATTAAACAACCAGAAGTGTCCAATTAATGCTCCTAATGTGCTTGATGTTGGCTTTGGCCTATCTTTAAAGACAATAGACCACTTCCTGAGTGTCAGCAGCTCTCCAGTTACAAAGATAAAAAGTTTAGACTAAGAAAACACAGTCTTCTATTGAGCATTGCTCCATTTTCACGCAAAAAAATTTCGAAGAAAACAAGCAGGCTCCGTATATATGGTCCCTTTGGGTCCCTGCGCATGCGCACAACATTTGGCGACACTAATTCCACCAAGTAACATATTAACAAGAACCATTGAAGCACCCTGTAGTCACCATTTTGAACACTTGCTCTGAGCTGTAATTTATTGCTATGAGGTGTAAGTATTTTTATCAGTATTAAAAAAAAAATCGTTGTTTGCTTTGAAAATGAAAGCAGCTTGCAAAAAAATTTCTCGCACATATTACTCGTTCAAAATGTCATGGTGCCTAAAATATGCATTTCCAACCATTGGTTCCCTCTATCAAATTACTCAGTTTACAGTCCTCTGCCATCTGTAGATTTGTTTCTTGGTGTTCCAGGCTGTGGAATTTTCTTTCCTATTTTTCATCATTAATTTGAGCAGCTGAGGTATGGTGTGTTTTAAAAACCTCACTGAACATCTTATGATTTATTCTTAATGAATAGTATGCCTTAGGAAAGATAGTCCCAGCCTGCGGACTAGGTAACTGCTCTAATCAAGCCCTAAGGTCATGTAAATAGCGGTTCGCTTTCGTGTCCGCAGTGGCACAATTGGTTGGAGTGTTGGCAGTCTGAGCCAAAAGTTCCTGGTTCAAATCAGGCTGGGAATTTTCTTTCCTATTTTTCATCATAAAATTCATAAATTTGAACAAATATTAAAGTCTTTCATATAAAAAATTCTTCAGAGTTTTGCCAGTAGTTCTTGTACAGATTCTCAAAGAAAATAATTTTTTAACATGCTTGCACATTTAAACTCATCAGCAGACCGATATTATTGCTGTGCATTATATTACATGAAGTATGGTGCGATAATGTTGTTCTCGTCAACTTTTTGTAAATCTGCCGATAAAATAGCCTAATGTTACAGCCGCAGTCGACTGGGCAGAGCTTGTGACCAAATACTTGTTTTTAACTTGGCTTGTTGGCTGTTTGCGATAATTTCATTTGTTGGGCTCTCGGGTTATGCTAAGTTCAGGAACAAAATTTCATAACAAAGAGTTAGAATATACCTTTAAAATTTACTTTCGGAACCAAAAAATCATTACATTATAGAGATAATTATGCTATAACAATTTCACTAATATGGAGGTTGAAAAAGCATTAAATCAACAGGATACTTGCCAGGACCACTGAAAAATTACGTTATACAGATAATTTAACTATATCGAAGTTTGTTATACGGAGGTTATAAAATTATATGTGGACAAAAGGTTTTCTATCTTCTTCTTTCATAAAAGAAATTTATCAAAATGAAACTCATTCTTGAACCACCTACTTCGAAGGATTCCAGGAAAGGCAACTACAGCTGATTCTGCATTGAATTTCGTTATTCAAAGACCATTGGCAAAGATTTGTTACATCGGGAGCATCATAAATGCGAACAATTCCATCTGCTGAGCATGTGGCCTGATACAAAACCAAGAAATTAAGATTAATAAATACACCAGAGAAACTCGAAAAACAGTTAATATGCTTAGGTTACTTACCAACTGTAAACCAAGGTGTTTTGGAGCAAATTTCACATCTGTTACAGAAGTCCTGCTATCTACTAAGCTTGTCCTTTTAACCCAATGGCTTAAGTTCCTATCACTTCCAGTGCTTTCACCGACTTTAAAAAAAAATTGCAATGTTTAAATTTAAATAGGGCAAAAGAGGGAAGCAGAATAGTGAAGGAATGAGGAGAGAGTAAGGCCCAGATTCAGAATAAGAACTAATGCTCTTGCTCAAGACCATTGTTGAATACAAATTCTATGTTACTGAATTTATACTCAACAATGATTTGAGCAAGAGCATTAGCACTCATTCTGAATATGGGCATAATTCCTTAAGAGAATTAGGGAAGAGAAATTAAAAAAAAAAGAAAAGGAAATTTTGTGGGAAGTAAAGTAAAATTTATTTAAGATATAAGAAGAAGGGTCAGATAGATGAAAGAGTAGATATAATTAATAAAAGACATATAAAGTAGATGGTACGGACGTGAGGGCAAAGTCACAATGTAATGGTGAAGCTAAAATTAATTGAGTTTGAGTTTGGTTGGTATTAACTTCCGTTTCAACTACTCTGGTTATATCAGGATGGCATTATAGGGGCCACAAATTTTGTCTTGCAAGGATTCTTAAACATGCAGCCAGCAAACGATTATACAAATCAATGGCTTTACTTCCCTTCTGAAGGAAGTGTGTGATCTCAGGATCTTCCCCCTGAAAACATCGATCGATCCCACGTCCTCGAGCATCAGAGGCGATCATGCAACCACTGAGCCATTAATTAATTGTTTTTATGATGTACAGGAGAGAGAAAGGGAAATCGAAAGGGAAACAAATTGTATAAATTACAAGTGTGAAGTAAACACATAAGCCAAATCTGAAGGAGATGTAAAAGTATGTCAAAGAAGAAAAGAGCTGGGTGGAGGGAATTCTATAACAACCAGTGTCGGCACCGCTACCGCTAAAAATAGCACGCTACTATTAGCGTCGCTATCACTATTGTAGCGATTTCATAGTGCGCTTATTTCCCAAACAGAGTCAGCGCATTAAAGCGTCGCTAGCTTTTTTTTTTTTTTTCAAATCCAAGCAATATTTCGCTTATATTTCGCTGAAAATTCGCTAAAATATGAAAAAGATTCGAATAAGTCCAAGTCGATATATCGGATTTTTTTTATTTGATTATTTCGATTAATCCGGGCGTTTTTTTGGTTCCAATAATAAACCAATCCGAAAGATTTTAGATTATTAAACGTCTTTGAATTTTATTAAAAGTCAGTGAATTTTACAAAATCAGCCAAAAAATGCAAAATTGGAATGAAAAATTTGAAAAATGTCAATAATATTCTGTCAAAATAGATTTTTTTTTGGTGCTGGTGATCAGGGAAAATTATGTGATTAACCGGGAAAAGTCAGGGAATTTTTTTTAGTGCGAATGCGGATTTTCAGTGAGACTATCGCCATCTACTTTTGAAAAACTTGTGCTATTAAAAAAAAAATAAAATGTTCTGTTAAATGTGTTTTCTTAAACTGTATCATATAATTTGACATAATATGAGAAAAAGGTATATATATTTTAAAAAGTTGTTTTACCCTTCTCTTTACTTCATCACACCACAAAGGGTAGCAATGGCTGGCTATTTTTTTAGCGGTAGCAGTAGCGATATTTCGTCGACATAGCGTAGCGATATTTAGCTAGATTTTCGTTGATATAGCGGTAGCTTAGCGAACTAGATTTATTATCTAGCAATGCCAACACTGATAACAACATTACAAATTAATTAATTATCTCTATGGAGGCATAAGATCCACAAAAGAATAAAAATGATATAAAAAATATTGGGATCTTAAAATTAAAATACGACTGTTGTTGATGTGATTATTAAATATAAAATATAGTCTTGGATGATGTCCAGTAAATTATCAATATCAGAATAGTGTTGGGTGTTTAATAATCTTTCATCCTCTTTGGTCCAAGCTTTGTAGATTTTGATGTTCTCTAATACATTTAGTTTTCTGAGATTATTGGACGGCTTGATTATTTCCATAGTTTGTTGCACGAAGTTCATGGAAGGTTTGTTTCGGTTATGTGGTTGGCAAATGTGGATTTTTGTTCACAGAATTTTATCGAACAGAAGTGTTCCTTAAATCTAGTTTTGAACTGAAATGTAGTATTTAATGCAAGTTCAGAATTTCAATTTATAAATGCCACTTCTATTGAAGGTGTCCTTTTCAGGACTATTTAATGTTTGGAAGAATCGTTTGCATGACCTGTTTGTTTGAAAGCATATTTTTATGCCTTTTTTCTTGAAAATATTAGTTAGTCTGTAGATGCTGGGGCTGTAAGATGTGAAGGTGGCAAATATGCGTGGGAATGTTAGTCATGCGTGGGATTTTTTGTTTTTTAACAGGAGTGTCTATGATATTAGAATGGAACCAGTTTATTGATGCTAACTACTTTATTGTGGTGATTTCAGTCTCATAACTTTTGTTTGATAATAGATAATTAATGCTCCGTTGATGAGGTAATGGAAAGCCACTCAATGGCTCAATTTTGTGGCTCAATGGATGGTTGAAATGGGCATTTATTACGTTAGTGGTAGTAGTAGGCTTATGATAAATATTAAAGTGTGAAAAGAAACTTGCAGAGATGTTTAGAATAGCTCGCCAAGCCATCAGATGTCAGTTGCACAGACATGGAAAACATCAAGAAAGAAGGAAAATCGACTGCTTAACAAATTGTCAGGGAAAACAATCATACACAAGAATGCAATGCATGTCTTCAACTGACCACTATACTGAAGAAAAAAAATATGCTACACAGTGCATGATCTTAACCAGTGATGAAAAATGGTACTGATATGATAATCCAAAATGCAAAAAGTTGTGGATCAACCCTGCCAAACCACTCTTTTTGCAGCAAGAAGGTTTTAGTGTGGTACAGCAACTGCAAAATCAACAACTTACAACTGAGGAAAAACTGCTTCTTGTCACAACTGCAAAGGTCCTACTGCAATATAATGCTCATCTTCACGTTGTTCAAGTGATGAAGGGGGTCCTTAGCATACTTTTGTAGGAAGTCCTACCCCAAATGGAATACGCTCTGGGGATTGCTCTTTCAAATTACCACTTATCCTAGTGAATGAGAATCATCTGGCCAGTATCCATAATCAAAATGTAGTGTGACATTGGATCACGTTTTCACTGAGTCGAAGAGGGAACTGTTCTTCCACTGCAGAAGCCAAATCTTGCCTGAATGGAATTTTCTCGAATAGTTATGTAAAATACAAGGTAACCACAAAAGTTCTTGCAGTTTTTAATTCCGGAAAACAAAATGATGTACACAAACAGTAGCGTATCGCTAGTCCCCAAAGTAATCCCCATTGGCATCTATCACCTTCTGCCAGCGTGTCTCCAGTTGATCAATCCCCTGACTGTAAAACTTGCCAGTCTTGGACTCAAAGAAGTCCGTGAGTGCCTTTTGCAGGTCTGTATCTTTGGTGTAGGATTTTCCACGAAGATGATTGTCCAGAGAATGGAAAAGGCGATAATCCGTTGGAGCAAGATCTGGTGAGAAAGGTGGATGACACAAAGTATCCCAGCCAAGCTGCTCTATGGTTTCCCTGGCCACCCGCGTCACATGTGGCTGGCATTGTCATGAAAGAAGAGCACCCCTTTGCGATTCACCAATGCTGGCTCCTGCTGCTGCAATGCCTGTTGCTCATGTTCCAACTGCTGGGAGTACAGGTCCCCAGCGATGGTTTGGCCAGTTGATAACAGCTCATAGTGAGCCATTTGGCGTCTAGTCCACCAGACACAAGAGCATGATCTTGCATGAGTGTTGAGGTGGCTTTGAGGTGTAAGGCAAGGTGTCCCGGGGTGACAACCAATGTTTGGAACGTTTAGGAGTGTCATACAGGACCCACTTTTCGTCACTGGTAAGTATTCGATTAAATATGGGTGTGTTACGATGTCGAGAAAACAACGACATGCAGGCTGTCACTTGTTGATTCTTGTTGGATTCCGACTATGTGGGGGGTACCAACTTGTACATCTTTTCTAGGCTGTGCAGGTGATGTCTAACTGTTTCATCGGAAATCTGATACAGTCTGGCAAGCTCACCAGAAGTTAAACTGCTGTCCTCCTCTAGGGCAGTTTTCAGGGCCTGGTCATCTAAGGCTTGTGGTCGACCACTGCAGGGTTCATCAAAAATAGCAAATTCTCCCAACCTGAATTTCTGGAACAATGCCTTGCGGTGCGTTCATTCACAGCATCATCCCCAAATGCAAGACACATTCGGCGACTTGATGCTGTTGCTGACATACCCACCTTGAAGTCATAAAGCAAACAACACCTAACCATCTCCTTCGATACCTCCATTTGTCTTCACTTCTGCACGAGATGTGATTGATGTGAATGCCCAACAGCCCTGTATTTATACAGGCTAACCTTCCTGCTCCCCCTGACAGATTTTGGACCACATTGTACACTCATTTGCATATATTCTATCACTTCCTTTTATGGCAACATAAAAACGGCAAGAACTTTTGTGGTTACCTGGTAGTTTCTGATAAATAAATTAAATTAAAATCAAAAAAATCCGATAGAATCAAGTTGCACACCTTATACACGCCGGTAAAATTATATTTTTAATCCGTGTTTTTACAGAAGCATGTGTTCTAAAACTCTTGACAAAAAATTTAAATAATATAGATAGAAAGTTGATTTAGATAGATTTAGATAGAAAGTTGATTTGGATGTAATGGAATCAAAAATTTGTGCTGTTTGTTATACAACTTGAAAGAGGTCAGGGTATTTTTTACCTCTTAAGATGGTGCACATTCATGGTTTGTGAACACCAGATATCAGCAACCACTTTTAATATGGCGTAAAACGTGAAAAGCATAATTATAATTGGATAGAATAAAATTGCACACCTTACTTGTTCATAGATAAAATAAAACTACAGTAATTAGAAATGTTAAATTTTTATTTATACAAAGTGCCCATAAATACAGATGCTTACCTATTTCTTCCCAGACAGATGCAGTTCTATCAAAAGAACAGGTGGCAATAATTTGACCGAATTCTGGATGAGCCCATGTGACTTTCCATACAGAACCACAATGTGTCTAAATTATTAAAAAAAAAAAAAAAAATTTATTAAGAATAAATTTAACATTAAATAATCTCAACATAAAAAATTTCAACAAACCTTTAGGGTCTAAATTCTATAGACGGAAAAAGCCTCTATACTGAGTATTTTGAAATATGGATACAATGTTAGAAATGCATATATCAAATGCCACAAAACCTTGATTAAGTAATACATGTGAGGAATGCTTTTTGTAAAATGGTGTTGGATCATGTGCAGGGTTGCATCTAGCAAAATGGCAGGGCAGGGAAATGAACAATAATTAGGGCACATTTGGTCAGAAAGTAGGGCAAGTCGGACTTATAATGGTTAGTTTAAATAAATCCAACGAAAAAGGCCACAGTGCGCTTAGAAAGGGCAGGGCGCATTGAAAAAAGGCAGGGTGCCGCGCCCTTCTATTCCAGCCTAGATGCAACACTGATGTGGCAGAAGCACCATTAACTTGCCCATGCTTCAAACACTTATTCCTGATACCCTTTGAGCTATAAGTTGTTGCAATATTGTTACTGTGACATGTAAGTCACTTATTTATTTATTTAATTTATAAGGGGGGGGGGAGAAAGAAAATACCTAAACGGTGCCTGTATGCCACTAGGCTGGCATGTTGGGTCCCCGGAAGGCATAACAGCAGAATACAACAATAAATAAGGCTAATAACTATTAGTAAATGAGTAATTAGATAAAAGTTAAAATTCCATTTTTTTTAACATAGCATTTGATGGCAGGGTACAGATGTTCTCGGGTGTTCTAGACCACCATTTGATTCCTGCGTAGGAAACGCAACAAATTTGATAATTTTTTTTTTTCAAATGGTAGTCTAATTAGATTCGCAGAACAAATATTGTAGGAATACCAATTACTGTGAAAATTTAACATTAAGTAAAGAGCAGTGATGCAGATGACAATTATTTATATGTGAAAAAGCAAAGTTGAATAATATATAGCGGGTGAATAAAAAATCCTGGAACGGTCCAATATCTCGAAAAAAAAATACACATCTCAAAAATAGAAAAAATAAGTGTCAAATATTTTTTTTTAATGCTATTTAATAATGTTAAAATTATCCCCCTGCACCCCTTGTAGGGGGCGGGGTGGGGGCAACTTTGAAATTTCAAATGGGAACTCCCAATTTTTCTTGCAGAAAATTAATTCTCCGGAAATAATTACATTAATTTTACCCAAAAAATTTTTTAAATCTTTTGTAGATGACGCTCTAAATGCAAAAAAGTCAAACTAGTGTGAATATCTCGAGAAGTCCCTTTCAAATTAAAAAAGTATCCAATATTTTTTGAAAGCTACCATATTTTCCCGCAAAGATGGATTGGTCAAAGAAGTGTGAGAGAATGGCCAGCAAGGTCACCTGACTTGATCTCTCTTGACTTCTTTTATTGGGGATATTTGAAAAGTCAGGTTTACGAGACCCAAACCTAACGATATTGATGAGCTGAAATAGAGGATGCGCAATTTTTCCAATTCAATAACACCACAGACATTGAAAAATGTTTCTCAACAATTTTACTACCAGTTAGCAGACTGCCAAGTCCAGATGGTCATCAATATGAACATCTTATGGCATAAAGAGCTAGGATGATTGTTCAGTGAGTGGTCAGGAGACGAGTTCTTGGCTTTGAAAATCTCTATGGATTCCAGAGTTGCGGTTTTAAAAGGGTCATTACAGAAGTGGAGAACGGACATCATTTCTGCACATTTCTTAGATGTGTGTCCTGTGATGGCGAGATGGTTTGCATAATAGGATTTGTCATCTTTTTTCTGGAATGACTTCATATGTTCTTTAAAGCAAACAGCGAAGTTACGGGATGAAAGTCCTATGTAGTACTTGTCACAAACTCTGCAGTCTAGTCGATATACACCAGAATGGGAATATTTGTTGGTATTGGTATGGGTGGGAGGGTTCAACATATGGAAACAGGAAGATCGGAAGGAGACGTGGAGGCCAAGTGAAGAAAGGAAATTAGTTAGGCAGGAAAAATGGGGGGCAAGGAAAGGTATAGAAACCCATTTCTTGGGCAGGGATGGGACTGGAGGCTTCGGATTGAGGAGGGTGAGTTTTCTGCGACTTATTAGACGGGAAAAGGTAGAGGGAGAAAAACCATTCATAGAGGCATTGGATCGGAAATGCGAAATTCAGAGGAACGAGAAGAAGGGTTGAGAGGTAGCTTGAGGGCACGATCTATGAAGAAACAGAGGGAAGCAAGTTTATGGGAAGAAGGGTGATGAAGAATGGTGGATTAGGTTAGAAGATGTGATAGGTTTACGGTAAACAGAGAAGGAGAAGTGATGAGTGACAGGGTCATTAGTGATAGACTTGTTAACTTCGGTTTCGGATGTGAACTGGATGTGGGGGGAGAAGGAATTAAAAATAGTACAGATAGTGCGGGGAGGTAGTGCGGAAATCAAATATTATTAGGATATCATCAACATAACGATGGTAAGAGATGATAGTGGAATTAGAAAGGAGGGGGGGGAACAAAGGTAAGTTCTAGATTTTGGAGATAGACTTCAGAGAGGAAACTGCTAAGTGGGAAGCCCATGCCTAAGCCAGAGAGAGGGGTTAAGAGTAGAAGAAATTATTAAAGGTGAAATAGTTCTGGTTAGATATGACGGAGAGAGTAGCGAGGAGGTCAATGGAACCGGGAACAGGGAAGGAAGATGAACAAAGAAGGCGTTCAAGAATGGAAAAGGTGTCTGGGACGGGGACATTAGTGCACAGGTTAGTAAAGTTGAGTGACACGAGGCAGTGGAACTCGTTCCTATGGAAGGAAGAAAGGTTATCGATGAGGGTAAGCGAGTTTTTAACATTATAAGTGTTAGGTAAGATATTAAGGTTGAAGAGGAAAGAGGAGAGAGATTTGGCTACAAGTACTATATATTTTTTTACATTCTCAATTCCGTCTCAGATTTACTGTAATTCGCTTTTTGTTTTATTTTATATTTATTACTTTTTATAATCTTTTATGGATCAACCTTTCTTTATTCATTTATGTCCTCACTTTTTTGTATTCTATTTTTCTGTTTTTGTAATCCTATCGGGTTTTTTTTTTCTGCTTTCATCCAGTTAGTGTACCTTTTTTAGTGTACCCATTCTCTTATTTTCATTCGCTGTATTCCAGGGTGACTAGCGACCGAAAAACCGGGAAAAGTCAGGGAATTTTTTTTCAACTGGGAAAAGTCAGGGAATATTACGAAATCGTTTTGCTAGACACATTGGTATTCTTATCCAATCAACGTACACTATGTTGTTTATTTTACTTCTACCATCATTGTATTTATTACTCATTGCCTTTGTCATGCCAATCATTGTATTTTAACCAATCACATTACTATATTGTACCATACTTCTGTATATAAGGGCGAGAAGCCTCTAGTGTAGTTTTTATCCTTGATAAAGCCGGGAATAAATGGCGAAACTAGTCGGAAGCTCTTAATGCATTGTCAAGTCTCTACCAATTTCATTGATAGAAACAATACTAAAGACTCCTAATTTATTAACATATAATTTATTTATGAAAATCAAAGGGGCTGTTTTTTCTAAATTCAAAAAAGAATTTTTAGTTTTAATTGAAAAAATGTTGTATTTTAAGAATATGGTCATGTTGTATATCAAAAGAGCGAGCATTAAAAACTGAAAAAGATGACACCTGTTCCAGCTTTCTAGCTCCAATAGTTTTTGAGAAATAGCCAAATAACTATTTCAAAAACACGTCGTTTTTCGGCTTTTTTTAAAAAAACTTTAATCTCAAAAACCATAAGTCTGAAAAATCTAAACTTTTGTATTTTTCTTTACATTAATGCATGGAACAAATAACCAAAAGATTATCAAATTCCAAGACCTACTGGCTTAAATGCCTGGTTGATTTTGTGTGGAATGACCCTCGCTGCAGATGTAGAATGAGCTAAAAGTAGAATTTCTCAAGATGATATCAGTCATCTGTATGATCAACAGCTTGCATTGTAGCAAGTAGGGGTTATACATAATTACTAATGTTGGGATGTAAAGAAATTTGCACCATGTTTCTTCAATAAATAATATTATTCAAAGCTGAGCTTTTAATCATAGTGCTTGTGATCATAATGATTATTATTCCAGGTTTCATTTGCATTATGGATCATCCCTTATGGGGGTTCGTTAATTTAGTCTACATGGCTGTATTGGCTTGTTCTACCATCCAACCATTCATGTGTGACAAAAAATTTTTTTGATCAATGCCTTTTTTTTTTAGCGAACGGTTTCACTTTTGTTCGCAAATCCCTTTCATATTGTAGAAAAGTATCATCTTTTGCAATTTCATATCAAATGATATAAAGAAAACATTTTATTCGCAACCATGATATTTTACATAAAAAAAAAAAATAAGTGTGGCATTCAATAAAAAAACAGCCTTAACAAAGGCAAATCATAGACAATCAGTTTACAAATCATATTTTCTCAAAAAGTGCTAATCTTGAAATGTGCAATTGTTGCAGCCCAAGAGTGATACGATAAATTAAGTGGTTAGCATCCCTGAAGAAACTACTCCAACATTATGGTAAATACAAAGCTGCAAATGAAAATAAAAACTCTGCAACTCACGAGTACGGATATGCTATCTCAAACTTGTATTCTCAAATTGCTGGAGTGATTTTTCTGTGGATGCCAGTCACTGAAAAATATCTGTAATGAATTAAATTTTATTTTAGAAGGGTCGTACAAATGAAAACGAAAATTTTATGTGGGGAAAAAAAAAAAGACATGTAGGATCGTAAGTTTTTGTTTTCAACAATTGTGAAACCCCACATGCAAATTGAACAATAGGTTGCAAGTGTTGTATCACGATAGCTCGCGCTTCGAAGCTCTGCGAGTGATCGCTTCGTCCAAATAACATACCCCTGAAAAAATCAAAAGCAATCGCAAACAGCACGGGGAAGGTGATGTGACCGTGTTTTTTGATCGCAAAGGCCCGGTTTTATTGGACTTTCTTGAAAAAGGCACCACAGTTAACGCAGCACGTTATGGGGAAACATTGAAGGCACTGTGCGGCCATCAAATACAAGTGTCCTGGACTTCTTACAGAAGGAGTGCTTCTTCTCCATGAGAACGTGCGTTCTCACACCTCGAAGCAACGGTAGACTTCATCAAAAAGTCAACTGGGAAGCAATGCAGCATCTACCTTACAGTCCTGACTTATCCCCATGTGACTTTCACGTGTTTGGGGATCTCAAGAACCATCTGAAAGGCTGCAGGTTTCAGTCGGACGATGAAGTGAAGGAAGAGGTTTTGGAATGGTTCCACACGCAACCCAAAGACCTCTTCCATAAAGGAATTACACGCCTTATTACACAGTGGGATAAATGCCTTAACACATTTGGAGAGTATCTTTAAATTCCTTGATTACACTATGGATAAAATAAATAATTTTCGTTTTCATTTGTATGACCCTTATAAATTATTTTATATGTACCTTCCAACTCGATGTACAATGCCACTGTTCATCTTCACCTAAGTCCCAAATCTGTTGAATAAAGAAAAGTAAATCATTATTATCAAATTGTTAACAATTCATTTCCAAAATTAAGCAAAGTTTCCATTTCATCAATGTCATGTTAAACAAACAAATAGCAAATATAAAAACTCCTGGCAATAAGTATTTGTTAATGATAAATAAACAAGCTGAGATATAATGCATCACAGCTTCCCGTTGATCACAGCTTCTTTTTGGCACCGATTGATATAACGCATTACAGTCTAATGAATCTATTTCTTTCCATGAACTTTGAATTGCAGTTGAAAAGTCTGATATTTCTATTGAAAAATGGAAGAAAAAATCTTTACCTGATGCTTGGTAGGCTTATCTCCAGTTATAATATCATTTATTATTTAAGTCCGATATATTTTTTGGACATTTGGAATTCTTTTTATTTTCAGTCCAGCCCAAACATTTTCAATTATATTCATGTCTGGGCTATTTTCTGGCCAGTCCATTGTTTTTTCTTTCAAGAATTCTTTGATTTATTTATTTATTTATTTATTTTTTTTAGCATAGTGATACAATGCATTGCCATCTTGGAATACAAAGGATCATCACCAAACTTATCTTCTGTTGCTTTGATCAGTAATGTGTTTAAGACATCAAGATAAACATCTGCATTCACTGTTGTGTGGACAATACACAATTCAGGTAGGCCCTTGGATGTGATACATTCCCATAAGTTCCTTTTTAAATTTTTAGATACTCTATGCTAAATAGTTCGGATGGTTTTTTTTCAGATACTCAGCACCACAGAAATTTGCTGTTGTCATCACCGCAGCCAAAACACACTCTGGATTCATCACTAAAAACGACTTGGTTCCAATCGTTGACATCAGTTTTTATACGATTTTGCCCATTTTAAACATGCTGCAATCTGTTTGACATACATCTAGGATTTTGTTTTGACTTTTCTTCGGTGGAAGCCAAGCTTATTAAGATGATCATGTACACCGGATTTTCCCCACCAATTATTTAGTTCTCATGATAATGATGATCTCATTTTTGAAGCTATCACTTTCAGTTTCTAATCATCTCTCTGTTGCTTTGAGTGGTGCATCAGTCCTTTTCTTGTTAGAAACAGTGGTTGGTCTGTATTTTTTCCAATCACATTGTGGTTTTCCTTCCTGCCTTAATCAGCTTTTTCATAAACATTCTTCACTATAGTCTGTCGTTGTAGGCATTTTGAGTGTCAAAAAAACAAATAAAACGACGAAATTATTTGCATCTATAAAGCTTCCCGTGTCTATTTCCCATGTAATTGTAATGGGCAATCTCACGATAGGTTTATTCCATTGTTAACAATAGTGAACAAATATTTAATTCCATAAGGGTCTTCAAATAATAGTTGTTTATGATCCCTTATTTTTACATTATGGACTGCTCTTTTATTTTAACAGCAATGGAATAAATTACAATATAAAAAAATTTCTTTATTTCTTCTTTATTTTTTTTTTTGTTTTATAATCAATTAGACCTCAGCTCATTTATTCATCATGAACAAATATTTATTGCCAGGTGTTGTAAAGTTATTTGAACGTTTCGGACATTTCCTCTACACCCAGTATCTGTATTTAATGTGCCTATGAAATCTTTGTATGTGAACTGTGGCACATAATAATTTTATAATCGGTATCGGTATGTTATTGAACATCGGTGTTACTTATAGTAGTTGTAAGACCAAGCAAATCCTCAGTTGACTTATCCTCTGCTAGGTTGAATTTCATCCTCGACACCGTAAAGGTAAGAGGCTAGAAAAGACTTCTGAAAAAAGGTTTCTGAAATTCATTTGAGGGGGGTCCAGTGCAGCATTACATAATTATCGAGGAGCGAGGTACAGACGTGCCTTACAAGAGAGGGGGGGGGGGGTTAAAAACAACTTCATCTGGCATTAAATATGAATGGTTTTTTGGTTATTTGATATCCTTGAGATAAATCATTTTTTGGCGGCGCCACGTATTATTATGCAGAAAAATAACAATTGAATTTTTTCATAGAGTTTACCTTTAAATGCAATGTTTATGTGCAGCGTTTTTATGTATTTTCTACAGCATACCAAAAATAAGCAGAAATCAAATAAAGGTGCATCAAATTCCAAATTAGAGGTATTACAGTACTGCTTTTGATTTATGTAGCATTTTATTTTTTTTTATCTTGTTTATTCATTCTCTTTTCTTAAACATTAGTTCCAATGAACTTTTTATAATCTATATATATAAAAATGAGTTGCTGTTCGTTAGTCTCGCTAAAACTCAAAAACGGCTTGACGGATTTGAATAATTTTTTTTTTGTTTTGTTTCCTCTAATACAGGGGTGGTTTAAAACAAATAAGAATAAGGGAAACCAACCCCTAAGAGGGGGGGGGGGGTAAAGGGGGATTGAAAATTTGTTAACACATTAACTGGTGTTGCATTGTATACTTAACACATTAACTACTGTGGCACTACAAACGTAACACATTTACTGGTGTGGCACTACATAATTAACCATATTAACCTCTTTTAGGGAGGGGGGTAACGAATTGTAGAGTGTGCTATCCATGTAGCGTGATATCTCCACCCATGACCTACCTAAAACCTTCCCAGAGTCCATCGGAATTACCATGAAAAATTTCATCAAGATTGGTCTAGCCATTTTGAGATGCATAGTGATCAGATAGGTCCATGTGTGTTTCTTTCTTACATAAATCTATAGTTTAATTCCAATCTTGATGAAATTTGCAAATTTGATCTTCAAAACAAGAAGGTCACTGTCTACGTGAGATTTCTAAAAAATAATATTTATCGATAATAATTCATGGATTTAAATTCAAATTATGGACCAAAAATATATATCTCCTGACGAACAATGCAAGGTAAAGTTTGTGCAACAATAGACTGCTCTGTTTGTTTCAACAGTAGTGATAGTAACACAGAATTCTAAAAATGATATGGCATTAAATACAAACATTGGAGAAAATATACCAGATTCAGCCAATCAAATAGTTATGTATGTAAGACATGTTTATTAAGACATGTAAATGAATCTCAAGACTGATCATTTTGTAAATTTCATTAACAAAAATATTTTGAGGACACACGACTTACATGCATAAATCGAGGAATACCCTCTTATAAAATATAATATTCTTCAGCTTTCTAATTTCCTGACCATAATTTAAAGTTTCGCATAACGGTCGTCAGCATATAGCTGGAAGGGTCTTCCTCCTCTGAGAATCAGTGAGAAGGCGTCGGAAATTTTAACAATATATATAATTCCTGTCCTTTGTGCTTTTCTTAGAATTGATAGTTGTTAGAATGTAACATTTTCTTGAAAAGCTTTAAAAATGAGCAGTAAATGGAAATAATGGAGAGTTAGCACACTATTGAGAAACAGTGGAAAGGCAGCAGAGAAAGCAGCCCCTTCACTCGGTGCTGTATCGATTTTTCCAGCACACTGCTTCAACTAAACAAGTGGTGATGTGACCCTGTGCCCGTCGATGCAAATGTGTCAACAGAAGAAACTGCGACTGCCAGATCACACCAAGTGATGAATGTACCAGTTTTGCTTCAAGACCTCGAGAGCAGAGTGTGAATTGCAACAGTTTACCAATTAGAAAAATTGATGGAAAATTCCGTGACCTGGATTCAAATCAGAAACCCCGACTGTCATGGTCGATGCCTCTATCAATTGGGCTATCACAGACACTTGAACAGCCATGTTGTCACTAAGTGTCTTAAAGAAAACCAAGTTGCCAAGAAGGAAAGCCCAATGGGAGGTGGGCACCTGGTTCACAGATCGTGAATTTCTCCTATCCAAACCATCAGAAAGTTTGATGAACACACAATAAGAAATAAAGAAATTAAACTGGAGCAAACACCAAACATTAGGTAAAGACTACTTGGTTGTCTTTAAGACACTTAGTGATAGCATGGCTGTTCAGGTGTCTGCGATAGCCCAATTAGTAGAGGCGTCGACCATGACAATCGAAGTTCCAGGTTCGAATACAAGTCGCAGAATTTTTCTATCCATTTTCTAATTAATATCATTTACCTGATGCTTAGAGTTTGCTCCAGTTTAATTTCTTTATTTCCTAACAGTTTATCAATTGTTGGAAATGCAGAATACACAGACACAAATGATCATGTACATCCATTGCCACCTAAGAAGAGAATTTTGGAATTGTAGAATTTTTAGATAAACAAATGAATTTTTAATGGTCAGGTCACACAAAATAGAAGAACTACAGCCATAGCCAGGGCTGAAAAAACGTCAGATCAAACTATTGTTTCATTTTCATTCTATTTCCTCCCAATTTCGTAGCCATACACATTGTTTCTCCTGCACTATGGGTAAACTCGCTCAGCTATACACAATATTCCAACACGAACCGGGGAGAACTGTTACAGGGCCATCTATTAGGAACATTTTAAAAGTATTTTTTTCGGTTTTTCTATATGAATTTTTACTGTTTTAATGTGTTAATTTTTACTATATATTCCCCTTCAGATATTGCAAACTTTCATCAAAAAAGAGCCGGGTATATCAGCTAGTAACGCGAATAAAAGCAACTCCCCTCCTATCAAAACATACAACGTACGGTAACAAGACAATTTTATTCTAATGGATTTTTTGTTGTTTTGGTAATTCTTATATCCAGGTTATCCAAGTTAAAATATACTCCATATATTCTTATGATGACATCATTCATATAATCAAGCACTCCTGAAATAACTGAAAATGTAAATTAATAACGGAGTATAGTAATTCAGGAACCACCTTGACGGTCTGATCGCTGGAACATGTGGCCATTCGTCGACCATAGAAGTCGTATGCAACATCATGTATAAGGTCTTTGTGTTCAGCTTGAATATCTTTGACAACGAACATCTTATCCTGCACAGATATAGGTATAAAGAATGAATGATTTTATACAACTCAGCTCAATTCCGCCATTAAGTATGGGAATCCGCCATATTGTCTCAGGCCGCATTTACATTCATCCCGCAGAAAATAAAACGAATTTTGTTTTATGACGCGACAAAATAAACGTTTATTTAATATTTTAATTATTTATTTGTAAAATATGCTATTTTTAATGGCTTTTTTAATTTTCCGATTCGCGCTGGAGTGGTTGACAGCTGGCTGGTATGCGACTGGGTATGGACTCCAGTATTCGGCATGTGTTTTATCACGGCCTACGAGATAAGAAAGGCCTGTGCATTTGCCCCTTTTTGAGGCCAGAATCGGGAAACATGCTGTTTTGCGTTTTTACCGCTTGTCGCGCTACTACATGACATGTTTAATGAATTGTCTGCATTACTGCGTGTAGTTTTTTTTTCAGTTTTAATCATGTTTCATCGATTTACAACTTTTTTCGATGAGTAAAATGTAATTTTTGATCATTAAAATAATTTTTTATATCAATAACATATAGTTTCGTTCAAAAAAACGTAGTTTCATATTGAAAAATAAACATTCACATCAATAAAATAATAGTTCATATCAATAGAATAATTTTTCACATGAATAAAACGTAGCTTCACGTCATCAACATGTAAATTCGTTTCAGTAAAACGTAATTTTATTTCAAGAAAATGTAACCTAAATTGGTCTTTTTATTCAGCAGATTCTTATGAAAATACAAATCATTTTCATATAGTAAGAAAAAAGTGAGTGCTCAATTATACACTGTTATATTATTCTTATTGTATCTTATTTGTAATACTTTTGTTCATTTTAGAAATAAAATTATATATAGTTTCATTATAATTCAATATATGAATAATTTGAATTTTTTTTACTCTTACTGTAATTTTTCAATAAGAATCTGCTGAGTAAGAAAATCAGTTTAGATTACTGTACATTTAATTAAAAATGTTACACTTAATAAAAGTCACTGGTTTTATTGAAACGAATTTATATTTTTATGATGTGAAACTACTTTTTATTGATATGTAAAATTATTCTATTGATGTGAACTATTATTTTATTGACGTAAAAGTTTATTTTTCAATATGAAACTACTTTTTTTTTTTTGAACGAAACTATATTTTATTGATATGAAAAATTATTTTAATGATCGAAAATTACATTTTATTCATCGAAAAAAGCTATAAATAAAATCCCCATCGCTCTTTACATCAATCATAACATTTCAAAAAAGTGGAGGATTAAAATATCCTAACAAAAACTTTGTTATTATAGCTATTATAGTGGAAGTGGTTACTGAATTTGTAAATGAAGCAATTCCATATTTCATTTCTGAAAGAAAAACACTCGCAATTTTAAAAACTCTCATATATAATCTACTACTAATCATAGTAATATAAATTATATCATTTTACTAAATTATTAAAGCCTTTACTAGATAATTATGCAAAAAAAAAATGACAGAAAAATACAATATTGTTAAAAATATAAAACGCAAGCCTTTAAAACAGAAAAAATTTGAAACTTTTATTTTTATTTTTCATAAAAATTATTATATACATAGTTATTTATTATATCAAGAACAGATGAAAGGGGGGGGGGGGCAATATATCAAGTTACAATGCTCCCTTCCATCCATCCCTTGATACAATTTTTATTTGATTTTGAATACTTTTATAACTATAAATTGTAATAAAAATTACGTTTTCAAGTTAATTTATGAATTACAAAGTTCATCTCTTAAAACAAAGTAATAAAAGTGATTAAATATTTAGTTTTTCTTTATATTTTATTATTTTCGCACACTTTCTTAATAGAAACAATATTAAGATTATGTCATGAAATCGAGACATCTGCCGGCGGAATCTTGCAACTCGAGTTTCCCTATTTTTATACCGAACTAGAAGAGGTACCCGGCGTTGCCCGGGATAATTACACTTGCACAAACTTTTCCTTTCATTGTTAGTCATGAGATATTGATTGTTGGTCCATGCAGAGCGTTTGTGAATTGCGTGTTGATACCATTGTTGATACCTATTGTTGTACAAACTTTGCCTTGCATTGTTGGTCATGAGATATTTCTCATTAATATGCCTTGCCATAACCATGAATATCGATTTTTTATCGATATTTATTATTTTTCCGAAATCTGAGGTAGACAGTGACCTTCCTCATGCTTTGAAGGTCATGTATGCGAAATTTTATCAAGATCGGAATAAAACTGTAGATTTGTATAAAAAACAGACCCACAGACCCACAGACCCACAGACGCACAGACCCACAAACATCCTTCTTTATATATATAGATGCACAGGCCTTTTACTATCTCGTAGGCCGTGGTTTTATTCGTCTGGACCCGGATCTTCCATAGGCATGCATACAGTGATAATCACCGAGTGATTTCTTCTAAGTCACGCATGATCTACCATGGAGGCACGGGGGTGATTAAGATTTTGGAGACTGCGCGAGCCATGGAAATACATGTACAGTAAACTCTTGCAAAATTATATGGTGTTGGCACTACATCAAACGGGCCCTCTGGCATGTAGCATTAGCAGGACTAAATGACATTGGCGTAAATTGGAGTGAAGACTATGGCCATGAATGAACGGATGGATATAATCGATGGCAATGGGCGTATTGAATTGGGTGATTTCTAACTTCCAATTAAATGAGATACTTGTAGCATTCAAGATATTGTCCGTCTTTGTCATCTACAGGGTGAGTCATAAGTCCCCGAACTCAAAGTTTAAAAAGTATTTGCTGCAAAACCATAAAAGAAAACCTAGTGGCTTCTTGTGGTTGTTGAATGGGACCTTAGGAACACGTTCCACCACCTGAGAGTACCACGTGAAACGATGCTGGCGCGCGCGAGAAATGGCGTTATGTCAGTCATGGTTCTCACGCAAGAATAGATCTATTATAAACTTCTCTCGAGAGTCACTTAGACGTTTATTTTGCGGAAAAATCGTACCAACGTTGCATACAGAGCTTTCAAAGAAAATTTCATGATACTCCTATACCAGGGAAAACAACCGTGTATGATCTTGTATACCGGTTTCACGAGACAGCCAGTATGTATGGTAAGCCTAAAAGTGTCCCGTATGTTTCAGAAGAAAATCCAAGTTTCCCTGCAGCGCTCTCCGCGGAAGTCACTTCGGATCGTATTCAGCCTGCCAGAGGGCTACTAAACATCTGAAGCTACGGCCGTACAAAATTCAAGTAATGCAAGAGCTTCGTTCTTTGGAATTGGAAAAGCTCATTGTTTACTGCAAATGGTTTAAGATTTTACGCGCAAGAACGTTACTGCATGAAGTTGAACTTCACGCCCCATCAGCCACTTTTAGACTTACCATACATACAGCTTGTTTAGCAAAACCAGTTAACAAGATCATACACGGTTGTTTTCCTTAGCATCGGGAAACTTCCTTTGGAAGCGCTGAATGCAACGTTTGTACGAATTTTCTGCAAAATAAGCTTCTAACAAAGTAAATCTCTGTTCTTGCGTGAGAACCATGACTGAGATAACGTCACTTCTCGTGCGCGCAAACATGGTGTCACGTGTTACTCTCACGTTGTGGAACGCGTTCCAAAGGTCACATACACTGTCATATCAATGAATTATGACCAGCACCCCTTCAAGACACACGCATGGTTCGCCCCAACAACGATTATACATTGCGAAATTTGCATAACAGGCGAGAAAGCTTTAAAGCTGGTGCATTAAACGGCAGGTGCACGAGCCTCAAGATGGGTAAACGTCCGGATTTAACGGACATCCAAAGAAATGATAATAGGCTATCGCAGCAAGGGTGGCACCATCTCCGAAACGGCGCGATTTGTGAACTGTTCACGGTCCGTTATAGTGAAGGTGTACAAAGAGTGGACAGCAGGGACAGAAATCACGTCCCAACGCCATCACTGTAAAGGGTCACGAGCCATCGACCAACGGGGAGCGGCGCCTACGACGACTCGTAAAAAGGTGACAGGAGAGCCACAGTCCATCAACTGACCACCAGATTCAACAGTGGTGCCAGCAGACGTACATGCACAACGAGCTATACACTGCCTCGAGATGCACCCTTTGCAGCAGCAGTCGCACGTAAACTTATGCTTGTCCGCAACATGCAACTCATCCTTTTCCATGACAGGAGTTCCGGTCGATCGTGCATTCTACCCCTCAAGGTTCCGTGGTTATGCAGGTTCTGATGCAAATGCGCCAACATCTGATGATGTAGTACACGTCTGGTTGGGTACCTTTCCCAATACATACGTTCAGAGTCTTTTCCATTACCGCCAGCTAACCCGTACAAGAGGTACATATCCGCCACTGTAGCGTTCATATAACGACGCCTGTTCTACGAACGATGCCGCAAGCCTCGATGACCTAGAGCGTTGGCGCAGTCGTACAGTGATACCTATCTGTTTGTGAATATGGTGTAGCGCGATGTTCTCTATAACCAAAGTTTCTTTCAAAGTTTTATAAAATTGGTTTTATCCTCTTTTATAGTCGAACGAATCCATGACTCTCCACGCCTCACTTGAAAACTCCATTATGAATTGCTCCTGCAGTCCGTCAACGTTCAGCCCGATCCACTGATGAGTTCAAACGAATATCTGCAGGGCAATGAAATTCAGGTAGACGTCATGTAAGGGATGTCTGCACGTATCACGATATTTGAAATTGATGGCGCATGTATACCGATTGCTCAGCTACAATTTCTGCGGTGTGTGGTTTTTGGCCACCGTTTGCTCCCCAGGTACTATTCCCGGTATACTCTTGATGTAGTTGGCCACAAGAATCTTGTCTTTTTACAATAAATATGCGTCCGCGAAGAAAATAGATACCTTCCCCCATTCCCCTCTCACTCCAGTTATTCCCTAATTTATCGCAGGCCTTTCTACAGATTCTTTCCGTGGCTGTCTTTCTTTTGAATTCAAGCACTTGCAGGAAACTCGTATGCCCACTAGTTAAACTTCATGTTTGAAAACAACTGTACAGTAACAACACTGCTGGCAAAATACCATCTTCCTTGGACCAATCTTGAGTAAAAGCTGAGTTTGCAAAGCAGTGTGCGATCATATTTTTCTGACAGATCGGATTTGTCCATTCTCATTAAAAATGGGTTCAAATTAAGACACTTTAGAGTTTTCTAATTAAAAAAAAAATCCCGAAATTGTTGCAACCAGACCTTTCCTTCAATTTGTATTAACATATGCTTTCAAAACCAATCATGAAATGCACGACATCCACAGATGTATTGATGCTTGCCAACAGGTAATAGATTACACAATAAACAGCGAAAGCAAGAACAGCTTGCGGCACATACCATTTTTTGAGAAGGGAGGGTATCTTATGAACATTAGGATGTTACCATTATTTTATCCAATAGAATGCTATCATTAATGAAATAGATCCGCGGGAGGCCGTGGCCTTGTGGGCTTTCACTGAAACACAACTTCAGTGAAGTTAAGCAACATCAGGCACGGCTAATCACTGGTTGGGCGACTCTCACCAGTGACTCAGGATCTTCACCCACCCGGCTGTTGTGACCATCATACAGCACTCGTTAATCCAGGTCCATCCAGAGACTCAACTCGTCGGCCTCAGGCCATACAGTCTCTGGATGGACGTATTGAATTACGATGAATTTAAAAATAAAATTAAAAAAAAACAGATAGTGCAATAGACCCTACGTAATAAATAAGAAAAAAGAAAACCTCTTTAACCACAACAAGAATAACATAAAAATACGACCTGGATGCGCATTTCGAAAGCAAGGCTTTCATCATTCGGCAGGAACAGGGAGGATACAGTAGAGCCACAGCCGTAATGGTTGCCCTTGTCGAAGGAACTTCTGTTGCACACTGCTACAACCGTTGGCCAAAAGTTTGGCAACTTCTGGTTTTCAGGCAAAAAGCTAAAAATAAACTTATAAGTACAGATAACAAATAATGTTCTGATACATTTTAGATTGGGAAGTGAATAGAGCATGCTTCATTCAGTTATAAATGATTTATGGATTACAAATTAAATAAAAAGTTTGGCAACTCGATAAATATGTAAAAGTATGCTAAATATTTAAACACAGTAAGGAGAAATTTAGCGTAATTGAAGATGTAAGGGCATTTGCATATGCAAATATCATTTAGGTGTTAATATATCTCTCCATGGAGCTACCAATGCCAGTGAAAACAATGGGTCCTGTAAAGGAACTGACAATGGAGATAAAACAGTTGATCATTGAACTTGGAAACGGAAAACACAAACAGAAATTGCTGAATTGTGAATTGTCACAAAGGAACAATTTGCAAAATAATTAAGAAGCAAAGACAATTTGGCCATGTTAGAAATCATGCATGAAGTGGAAGACCAAGATGCACTACAAAGAGACAGGATCGGGCAAGGATAAAAATTTGTAAAGAAATGAGATTTGCACCATCAAAGGACATGAATGCTAGGAAAAAGAAACGGAATATAACGATATCTGACCGCACATTCCGTCCTAGATTGGCTTAGAGTGATTTGGAAACTATAAAGCAAAGGTTAAACCAATAAATTATATCAACAGAAATTCGTAAGTGTTTACTTGCTTAAATAATTTATTTTTTCCTGCTTTAAAGATTAAACCAACTTTGATTGCGGCACACAAGAAAGCCAGACTGCAATGGGCTAAACAGTTCATGTCATACAGTGTCGAAGACTGGGAGAGGAATTCAATGCAGATTGTTTATGTACGCAGGTGAAATTCCCAAAGGGATTTATGATTTGGGGCCGTGTTGTTACATCAACAATTAATGCCTCTGTGTATATTGAAATTTTGGACACGTTTTTGATATCATCTATTGAGAGCCATTTCCAGGATGACTTTTGTGTTTTTCAAGATGACAATGCGTCATGTCACCGTGCACAAACTGTTAAACACTTTTTGGCTAAAAGAGAAATTGATACCATTCCATGGCCTACTAATAGCCCCATTTTGAATATTATAGAGAATTTATGGCATGAATTGAAGAAGAAAGTTTGGGCCAAAGCACTGCAGGATTTGGCAGGATTGAAGCAAGCGATATTTACATCATGGAGAGAGATTCCTGTTGATTATTGTGCCAAATTATATGAGAGCTTACCACAACGTCTACATGATGTTATTAAGGCCAAAGGTGGCCACACAAAATGGTGAATGTAGCAGATCTACGGAGTTGCCAAACTTTTGTCCACGTTTCTTTCGGTTGCCAAACTTTTGTCCAAGCAAATTTTTCATTTAATTTGTAAAATATAAATCATTCATATCTGAATAAAGTATGCAAATGAACTCTAAAAAATGCTATTCATTTCACAATCCTAATTCTGTGAAAACATTTTTTGTTATTTGGAATTATTAATTTACTTTTAGCTTCTTGCCTGAAAACTTTTGGCCAATGCCACCTTTGAGCCGTACTTTTTCTTACTACATTGTTTTCAAATGCAGTGCTTAATTTACGGTATGTCTCAGAAACGTTTGCGCCGAGTTTGAATTCGTATAACAAACACGTCCGAATAGTAATGGTATTTTTCATAGATATTACGAAGCTGCTGTTCTACATAAAACACCAACCTGAACACTGAGAAAATTGTCGGGGAGCAAGCCTTATATGTGAACTGTCCGACTCTTATAGCAAACCTCATCGGAAAACGACATAACATTTTTGGTTATCTCATATTAATAATAAGTTTGTTTTGTTTATAGGAAGTTTCAAAACATTGTTCATTAAAAGAAATATACTAATGAAGGAGTCAAAAACTCAAAACATAGATTATATTATCCTACTAATTTAATTTTAGGAAAGTGAAGAGGCAGCACATTACCTGCGTGTCTAATAGAGGAAAAACCTCTTACCACACAAAAAACGTACGAAATACGTTTCTGGCGTTTCATATCTCCGATTTTTTTTGTGGTAAGAGGTTTTCCTTACTATACAGAAAATTCCAAATTAAAGCTCCTTCCTATTTTTTCATCCTTTTCTGCGGTAAAGGCGTATGCGCAGAGGTTTTATAGGACTGAAAGATACGAATTTGTCTCTGATTTGTGAGAGAAACCTATTAAAATAAGAAAATTTACATCCAAAGTGATGGCCAAAAAGTTATATGAGGTCTTTGTTGAGATGATCTTAAGTAAGAAGGGATTTCCTTGTCGGCTTCTGCTCCTCGTGATAATCTGTAGTTTTATGTTTTTTGGTACCACTTTCGTACATCACTGAGATTCCGTTTGTGTATGTGGATATTTAAGATCACATTATGATTTCTTATATTTTTTAGTGGAAGTTCAATAAAAATCATTGCGTTTTTCCCAATGATTTTTAATCAATAATATAGTGCTTTCTTGTTCGATTATCATCTGGCATCTTTCAGGAAGTTTCATGATCCCATTCTCAAAGAACTTCTTTTCCGCATCAGCGATGAACTAAACTACGTGTCTTTCGATAGCGTCATCTGAAGCGAATGTTTCTCTATTCAAGGAGTTTTGCAAAGGACCTAAAGAAATTGAAGTCTGATGGAGCAAAGTCTGTCGAAAATCGTGGGTGAGGCAATAACTAACCAACCAAGAAGCTCCAACAACTTTCAGCCAAATTTGTGTGTAATCACGCATTGTCATGATGGAAGACACCACTTCTTTCCGATTTTTCAATTCTGTCCGCTTTTCTGCTATTGCTTCGTTCAATTTGGCGATTTCGACAGTATACGGCCAAATTGATCGTAACATTCCTTGATAATAGCTCGAAAAACCACACCTTTCCAATCTCACCAGATTGAGAGTATCACAGTGAGAGCTGTCGTCACCAGAACGAAAACGAGAAAACAAAAATAATGACAAGGACATTCTTGAAAAGCTTCGTTCACATACTCTTTGCGTAAGTTTCAGAAGCCTGCATAGCGTTCTTTCCTTTTCGGAAGTAATCAAGTAAAACTTATAGAAGGAATAAATTTTGATCGATCCGCACCTTTTTTCTTGATGGGAGCTAGAAGTGTCACATGTCAAATGCGCATGAAACCATGTATGCATTCAGTACATTAAATTTACAATACAGCCATGAAATGAAACAAGCGAATGATTTTCTGAACATGAACATAGTCGGAGGGGGGGAGCAAATGCAAACTAGACGTAGACAAGGTGGGGGGGGGGAGCAAATGCAAAAGTGCACTAAAACAACTCCATCTTTGGTGAATAAAGCCAATGCCCTATTGGGTGTACATCTTACTTTCAGCAAAAAATAAATCTATTGAGTGGCCAATTTACAGGGTCGAGTCACTGAATTTTATAAATACGGTTGTGCCCATTCACACGGGGTCGGACAAACCTGCCTGTTGGAAGACATATAAAGTTGGTTTCAGAACTAAAAGACATATAAAGTTGGAACAGTTCGTACAGAAATAGTCGCCGTCATGGGCAAAGCACGCGAACTAAAATACCTTGAAAAAGATGTGGTTATCGGGTATCGTGCAAAAGGCGGCAGCATTTCGGGAGCCGCAGCTTTCGTGAACTGTTCGCGTAGTGCCGTAGTGAAGGTGTAGAATGAATGGAAGAATGGACAAGATGTGCATTCCAGACGTGCAAACTATATGGGACTACGGCCGTTAATGAACGTGGTGAGCGGCGCTTGCGACGGCTGGTTAAGAGTGATCGATGCGCTACTGTCGATACATTGACAGCCCAAATGAATAAGGAATGTACCAGGCAGCTATCGAGAACAACTGTGCAACGCACATTGTTGCGTCTTGGCCTCCGCAGCAGACATCTGGTTCAAACACCAAGTTGACAGGTGTGCACCGCAAGAAACAACGTGCGTTTGCATTGCAGTAAAAACATTGGACCCTAGACCAGTGGAAAAAGGTTGCATTTTCCGATGAGTTGCGTTTACTACTGGTATATCCGCCTGGAGGCATCCGAAAACAAACAAACTAACCGAAACCATTGTTGGGCGGCAACAAGCTGGGGGAGGCAATGTAGTGGTCTGGGATATGTTTTCGTGGCATGTTTTGGGTCCATTACTTTCTCTGGAAAGTACCGCCAATAGCTGCGCATATTTATCCAACGTTGACGATCAGGTGCATCCCTACATGGCAATGTGCCTCCTGCGAATGATGGTATCTTTTAACAGGATAATGCCATATGCCATGTGTCCAAAATTTGCCGTGGTCCGAGGAGCATGATGATGAGTTCCACTTACTACCCTGGCCTCCAAACTCCCCAGATCTTAATCCTTGAGGGAATCTGTGGGAGCATCTGGATCGACATGTCAGTCAGTGACACCCTCCACCCCGGAATCTTCATGAATTACGTGATGCTCTGCTGTTCGCATGGACACAGATTCCTGTTGCCACCTTCCAAGCTCTCATTGACTCCATGCCCCATTGCCTAGCTGCTGGTTTGGTTGCACTTTAGCCCCTCTATTGTCTTTTACAATTCTAGACCCTCTGTTCTGCCCGATCATTCACTAGTCGAAGATGAACACAAGGTGGACGTTGAAACCCAGTTTTTTGGCTGACAGCCTGGTCTTTAATCACTTTAACAACAGCTGCTCTTGAATATTTCACAAATGCGTCGGGTTCCTTGATACACGTTTCATGGCTCCAAACTCTTACAAGCAACCCACGTTTAAAGTTTGTGAAATAGTGTTGTTTACCCTATCTTCACAAACAATACACTTCTACTATCGGGGTAAGCACTAGGTTTCCTTTTTTATTTCAATCTGGCCCTCTAGTGACAAAGACGTGACGGCCTAGCTAATTTGCTTTCACCTGTCATAATAAATTGGCCACTCAGTGTACAGTTACTTGATTTTTGCTAAAAATAAGATGTACATTGCGAAACTTTGAGTATTGGGCATTGGCTTTATTCAGCAAAGACGGGGTTGTTTTTTAGTGCACTTTTCCACATAATTTTCTCACATACGTATTTGATTTGCCTCCTAACCTAACCTAACCTAACCTAACCTAACCTAACCTAACCTAACC
>JAHWFO010028926.1:1788157-1809828 GCA_023313115.1 Rhysida immarginata | reverse complement strand
TATGACAAAAAATACTTCTAAGGACCTCTTCTATCATCTCCCAAAAAATCTGTACTCAATTCAAAAACACCTTGTATAGGGTTGTTTCATGTTTATGGTGACGATTATTAAAACATCATAGCACGATTTAAAATGCACGAGGCTCGTAAAATTTTATGCTTGGTAACAGTCGAATTTATTATTCCATTCTTCATTTTTAAGTTTATTCCCAAAATGCCCTCATAAATTGAATCATACTGAATGTTACAGAATAATAGAACAGTGTAAGGAAAAACATTTCATTATTTCCAAGAATGGTATAAAAAAAATTATGAAACGCAGAAGACAAATGGGATCCAAACAATCAACAGTGAACGAAAAGTGTACCCCCTTCTTCCCATACTAAGGTTAACAGTCCTGATGGAAACTCTGCCAACACAACAGGCCATCACAAGCAAGATTGGAACCTCTCTTGCATCAGAAACTTAATTAATCTTCAAGATTTCAAATAGAACGTAGTCAAAAGACCCGAGTTCATGCTTTGGTGCCAAGACACATTGCAGAGATATGAACCAACAGCAGAAAACTACATGAATGCTGTTTGGTAGGCCACAAATGGAAGAACATAGTCACTTTGCTGGGTACAAATACAATGACATCTCACCATCAAAAAAGTGGGAACTAAAGCAAAGATAAATGCTGCCTACTATCAGGAAAATGTTTTGAAATCATATATCATAGCAATATCCCACAATTAGATGGCCCTAGAGTGAAGGACGTGTACATCCACCAAGACAAAGCATCCAGCCACATTTTTAAATCGACGGTGCAGGATTTTGCTCGAATGGAACAAGATAAATATGGGATTAAGGTTATCCCTTCTCAGACATGCCTGTCAAGTCACCTGATGGCTCTCCCATTGGTTTTTGTGGATTGGGTCTCCTTAAAAGAACTCTTCATGTTAGATGTCCAAGAACACTTTCTGGATTATAGAAAGCCTGCCAAGAGAAGTGGAACAGAATTGGGCTTTCTGTTCTTCGAGGAAGTCTCTTACAGTGGAAACTAAGATGTCGAGCGATTGCTGGATAATGAGTAATGGAGTTTAATGTAAAAATAGGCATAAAATATGTATATTCAAATAGCATTTTTGAAAAACGTCTAATAAAAAAAATCAGGGAGGATGGAAACTCGAATGTCCCCCCTCCTGGAAGATTTTATTCATCACATAGAGCATAATAGATGGCAGAGAAATGGGTTCCAGTAGACCTACACTAACAAGGGAACCATCCAAACAAATTAAACATTTCATTTAATAGCTCTTCCACAATAAAGGTTTAAAAATATTATAATTTCTTAACAATAAGAATCTATTATATAGGAAAGTATTTGTTGCGTGCAAGCATAAGTTGGTAGCAGTGGCAATAGCGGAAGTGGGGGGGGGGGGGGGGTTAATTGGTTTTAAGGTGGAAGCAAAATTGTTAACAGCGGTTGTCAAAGAATTGCAGTTACAGCAGTGTTATTAAGCAAAAAACCTTAATTTTGCCATCTCAAAATAATTATAAGATGAGGTAACCATCCATGAATATCTTTTTTATTTAAAATTATAAAGCACTGCAATATATATCCCCTCACCAATGCATATTCGTATTCTCGGCTGCCCAATTAGATCAACAGTCCTGCCCTTGTTTCAATCGCGAATACTTAACATCAGCCCCAAAAAATTTACGAAGATTATCGAATTAATTAATACAATAAAATAAGAAATTAAGGAAATGGTTATTAACTTACTATACATGTGTTGTTGTTTTGTTTTTTTTTTGTTTTCTTTTTTCTTTTTTTTTTTTTTTTACTTGATGGCAATTATCTAATTTTAATAGTCTGTTTTCCAAAAAATAACTTTGTTTATAAAGTTCAAAATCTATTCAATTGTTGTCCACTGCTGCTGCGTAGGAAGTAGTTCCACTGCTTTCATGTGAAGTGGATCTGTGCATATTGTTGAGTGATAGAGGAAAGAATTTCCATCAAGCACATTAATAGACACACCACTTTAACTAAGACATAACAAGGGAGTCCTTGTATGGCTATATGCACCCATATATATATTTTTTTTTTGCTGTTTATTTTGAAAGAAACAAAATGTTGCAATTTTTTATTTTGCAAGCATCAGTAGTGGCTTTAGGTAAGTAAAATATTTCAGTTTTCTGTGAAACTGAGATACAGGTTCAGATGGTTCCTTGTAAGTGTATTCTCATGACCATAAACATGAAACGTCCCTCCGAAATCTTTTGGGTTCATTGACTTGTAAAATCTTGAAGTTTTTATCAGCAGTGTCCAGTTTTCAATACACTTTAAGCAACACTTATCGAGTTTAAAGTTCCTAATATGGGCAAAATGTTTTTTGACTTTGGTATTAATTTTTCTCCAGGTTTGACCCAGATATTTTAATTGGCTCGTCTTACAAAATAATTCGTAAATGCCAGATGGGGTGATCTTTAGTGCTGCCTAAGGTGCGTTGCAAAAAATATAAGAACACCACTGATTTGCTAGATAACATTTATTCAAAGCATAATTTTTGTTTGGAAAAATGATAACTGCTATGTCACATGTCTAACATAAGAAAAACAAATAAACAAATGCATCGATTTCGTTTTGCATGTACATAAATAAATAACTTATAAAAGACTACGGTTACTCCCATTGCAAGAACACCCCTCTCAGTACCCGATAAAGTCTCCTTTGTGGAGTGCTAACTTGAATAGCCGTGTAGGCAGGCTATCTACTAGTTTATGCAGCACAGTCTCATTGATTTCCTCCCATGCAGCAACGATGAACGTCTTCAGGCCTGCAATATTGCTAAACTGTCTTCCATTTTCGTATACACGCCTACAGAGAATACCCCACATGTTTTCCATATGATTAATGTCTGGAGAACATGCAGGCCTGTCCATCGTATGTACACTGTTGTCTAAAAACCATTCCCAAGTCGACTTTGCCACGTGTAGAGAAGCATTGTCTTTTGAAAGGTCCAAAAAGGTCCTCCAATTCGTTCCCCAAATGGCAACAAATGTTCATCAAGCAGTTCCTGGTAATCTCTGGCATTCATTCGCCCAATGGGAAAATCGAGTTTTGTTTTGCCATTATAGCCAAACCCACCCCAAACCATCACTGAGCCACCTCCTTGTTGTCTCTTTGAAAAGAATTGTTCCGGCTCTCTCATGTCATGCTAGTAACAGGAAAATCCGTCTGGTCCATCTAAATTAATTTTTTTTCATCGCTAAACACAACTTGATGCCACTGGTTGCCCCAGTTGACATGTTCCGTTGCCCAGTTCAGCCTCTTGTTCTTGTGGTGCGCTTGAAGTCGTGGTCGCACTTTCATCTTCTTCGTATTGTACAACTTACCAAACTTTAGAAAATTTGACAGCACTGTCACAGAGCATCTCAACTTTTTCGCAATTGCTTTCATCGACAATTCTTGGTCTTTGTATGCTGTTATTTGTCCTCTTTCATGTTCTGTTAAGGCTTTTTTGCGAGCCATGACGAATTGCTGATAATTGTTTCGTTAACAATATTTTTTACAAGAAAAACCTTCCAAGCAGGATGTTTTAAATATCCATGACACATTCAGAGTTTAAATATGTAAATCCAGATCATGTACACTCAATTCAAGAGGGGTGTTCTTATAATTTTGCAACAGGAGTAACCATAGTTTTTATAAGTTATTTTTTATGTACTTACAATACGACATTGCTGCATTTATTTATTTGTTTTTCTTATGTTAGACATGTGACGTAGCAGTTATCATTTTTCCAAACAAAAATTATGTTTAGAATAAATGTTATCTAGCAAATCAGTGGTGTTCTTATATTTTTGCAACGCACCTTAGGAGCATCCTCAGAGCTATGACCCCACTTTGGAGGTGGTGTGGTATCTTGTATGACGGCTGTGTTGCTGAATGACGGACTGCACATTGAACATTGTAATTGTTAATCAGTCATCTTACAATCTGGAAATCAAGCAGTTGCATTTTGGTCAATTTTGCTGTCAATGAACAAGAAATAAGGAACAGGTTTTGGATTAGCAAAAATGGTAGTGTTTATTGTAAGCCTATGCATTTCGAATTCGCTTCTTCATGAGGTAACAGGTGATGTGTAGTTCAGGTATTCGCTCCTCGGTAGAAGTGGGCGACATCTAGCGTAGATTACTCAAACTAATAAAATGGCACCTGAGATGGGTACAAGTGGAAGCTTAACAAAGAAAATAACATCTATATTCACAATTTCCCACGAAATAAGCAGTTAAAAACCGAGTGGGAAGTAAAGCTAAAGCTGGGAAAACAAGCTACCAGTTTTGTTTTTTTTGTTTACAGCGCTCATTTTCTGCTCTCTGACTACATTCACGCTGGTAAGTTGAAAAATAAAAAAAAAAATTGTATTTATAGGTAGAACGTAATTATGGTTAATGGACGTAATATATACGGTAAAGATAAGAAGTATGCTACCGTATGTTAAGTCTTTAGTTGAAAAAAAAAGTGAAGTATCTTTCAAAAGTTAACGTTATGAAATACAGTATTAAATTGTTTATTTAAGGTCTACCAGTTGGACGACACTTTTTGAAATCGGGTGCAGTACCAAGCATTAATCTACCACAGAGGAAACACGAACTTTCATTTTTAAAACCTCCCAGCAAATCATCTATCGAGAGAACAAAAAGACTGAAAGAACGGGGGGGGGGGGGGGGGAGTGTATATATTTAAAAATTACTTCTGCAAGTATTCATTTGGAGTCGTTTAGCGTATTTATTTCAGCATTTATATGCCAACTTCATTATATAGAGGCTTCTAACATTAAACCGGTATCGCAGTCTGTGTTGCATTTCTCATCAAATGAAAACCAGTTGACTGAAACCCATGAGGAAATAAATGCTCTTGAAATGCCAGAAACCAGTAACATGCAAAATCACCCTGTTGATGCCACGATGAATTTTACAGAAGCCCTCCATCCTGAAACCAGAGAAACCGATGCTTGACAATTTCTTGTGTGTGCAAATTATGTGTACGACTTTTAACAATTTCTCTCCTTCAACCAAACATCGCATCTTATCACCAACATAGGCAAAAATTTCCTGCAAACTTATGCTGAAGCTGCTGCTAAGAGCGGGGGGCGGAGTACCCCCTCTAGCCTCTATACCCCGAGTACCCATAGCGTGCGCCATTTTGAAGTGATCTAAGCGCCAACTATAGGCCATCGCGGAGGCGAATAGTCGTCATTTGCCCTGATGAAGAAATGAATTTGAAATGCATAAGGTTTATAATAAACACTATCATTTTTGCTAATCCAAGAACTGTTCCTAATTTCCCATCTGAAAACGTGCATAAACTGATATCTCTGTAGTCTAACAATGCCATCTGTTGGTCAAAAGCTGAAGAATTTTAGCATTAATTTTTTTTTTCCCAACTTCATTTCAATCATTTCTGTCCAAACAACCTTTTTATCTGCATTTGTGTGCGAACTATTCAGCTTTAAAGTTTTTCCTGACTTTCGGGTCACTCTGTATCCCCCTTTTGGATCAGTTGAAATTTTCAATTTTGGTCCATACTGTTTCTTTTCTTTTTTTTATCCTTGTGATGATTAAAAAGAAGAGAAATTTTTCTGGATAAAATCTTCTGTAATAAGTCCATCATTGATAAGCCCGTTAAAAAGCATAAAAAGAAGAAATTATTACAAGATATAACTAGCCTTACACTTGCCAAGAAAGTAAATACCAACTCTGTTGCCCTTCCTTTCAACCAGACCCTTAAAAGAGAATCCAAAAAATGTTTTTTTATTTCAATGTCAACATCACCTACAAAGTGGGGTCATAGCTCTGAGGATGTTTCTAAGGTAAAAAATACTGTTAAGCAGTATTTCTCTCGGTACGACAGACACATGTTGCAGGATGAATGACACATGGGTTGGTTGCGGTATACTTTTGACTTCAGGTATCCCGTAGCCAAAAGTCACAAGGATCTAATCTGGCTATCTAGGTGGCCATGCATGTGGAAAGTATCCATTGAAGACACGATTCTCCTCAAATGTTGAGCAGAGCAGTCATTGCACAGGCGCATCATTATGCGGTGGTGATCCATTTTGCATAAAGGTGACTGCATGCAGTGCTAGTCGTGCTTGCAATTCTGGAAAGATCCTGGTCTGTAACAGCACTGCATATCACATTCTGTCCCTGTGACTTCCTCGAAGAAAAATCAACCAATTATGAAATCCTTGGTGAAGTCACATTAAACAATAACTTTGGTTGATGGAGGGTTGTTCAACAAATCCATATGGGTTTTCCGTACTCCACATATGGCACAATTGTGTGTGTTAACACTGCCATAAAGTGTGAAATGCACTTCATCAGTCCGAAGCACAGTGAAAAACCAGTCGTGCTGCTGCGCCATTTTATTGAATACCCAATTAGCGAAATCTTGGCGAGTGATGAAGTCGTCAGTTGTCAGTTCATTCTTATGTTGCAACTTGTACGGAAATTGCTTAAGGATAATAGCAGTGATCGCCATACACTCCTGTGTGAAATGCCAATCTGTTGGGACACTTCTCTCACACTGCATTCCTCATGTGCAGAAATCTCCGACAGTGCTTGCACTTTCTGTTGGACTCTCTGGGTGACAGCAGTGGATGTTGAGGGCTAGCCACTTCTTGGACATACAGCCAAAGAACCCATGGCTTCAAATTGCCTTATCATTTTTGTCACTGCAGCACACATCATTGGTCCTTTACCATCTGGCGTTCCATGCATGCGTCGAAATGCCCACAATGCTGCACTGGCAGTTTACTTATTCTGATAATGAAGTTTAACTAAACAGGCCTTCTCGATTAATGCAGAATTTCTATGCCTACAATTTCATTACTGTGAGGTGGAACAACTATCACTATCTACTTCCGAAATAGAGTTTGCAGCAAGTTTTGCTTTTTTTTTTTTTTTTTTTTTTTTTTTTAATATCATCTGAAAATGTGCATAAATTGATGTCTGTAAGCTGACAATGCCTGTCAAAAACCGAACAATTCTGGTATTAATTTTTTTTCCTGGAAAAAAAATCTGACTTCGTTTCAATTGTTTCTGTGCAAACAGAATCTTTTAATATGTATTCGTGTGCGAATTATTGAGTTTTAAAGTTTTTCTGGTTTTTGGGTCTCCCAGTATTTATCTAGGGATTGTTGTAACGTTCTTTGTTGGCCTTGGACGGACAGATGGATAAGAGAATTATAGTATTAGATGGTAGTATGGAACCCTCAAAGCGCGAGTCCGACTCGCACTTGCCCAATTTATTTTATATGCAGATGAACAGTAGCCTATATTGTTGCAGAATGTAAGTTTTGAAAACCATTGGTGTTCCACTTTCATTTTTTTACCCTTCAACCTGTACGATTGACACCCGTCATGTGATGGGTGGAATTCTAGTATAAAAGAACGATATTCTGAACAAAACTGAGGTTTGATGTTTTGCTTAAGAGTTGTCCTTTAACATGTCTATTTAACTACAATGAACAGCAATGTGACATCACCCCTTCTGGGTGTTCATTTTTCAATTACTACCAGTGATGTTTAATATTATGTTAATTCCTTATTTTCACTTTATTATAATTTCAGATTTAGCTTTTCATTACTTTTTATTTCAAATGTAATTTTCTTTTCTTTTTTTTTTTTTTTCCAGTGGCATCCTTACAAAGCGCTTGTCGGGATGTTATATTACAATATATTAAGAAGAAAGAATATTTCTCGTGTTTACCTCTTCCTAAAAAGTTAAAGGACTATTTAATGTATCAAACTTCTTAAATGCTTTTTAAAATCAACACTTGATTTATTCCTAAATGATTTGTCTTCTGACATCTTAAAAGAAGAAAGAAAAAAAAATGACATTGTTACATCATATTTCAAGTGGTTTAAAATACAAAGTAATAACTTACTTTTAACGTTAAGCACTATAATTGTTATTAACATGTTCTTAATAAAAAGGAAAAAAAATCTTTAGACTGCTTTAGTTTCCTTAATTTGATATGGAACATCAAAAACTCTTATCTTTACTTTTGAAATTATTATTTGAATCATCTCTACAGAAGAAAGATAGATTTACTTTTCTTTTTGCTTCTGTCTTTATTTGTTGATGTAAGTTAGCTGTTATATAAATATGTTCTAAAAAGTGAATAAACAATTTTTTGATGCTTTTTATTGTTCGGATTAAAGTTTACAATTCAAGAGAATGGGATTAAGGAACCTATAATAATAAACAAACGAAAAACTAGGGTCTTGTAGTAAAACAATACAAATATTTTTTAATAAAGTTGCTGTCGTGTTTTGAAGTAAACTTCATGTACAGAGCCAAGCAAACTATTAAGTAACATGCACAACAGAAGTCCTAGAGCTTTTGGGAGAAAACATACATAATTAAAGACTATGGTGGTTATCCCAATGGCTGGAAATGAGTTCACCCGGAGTCCACCCAAAAACTTTAAATGGGAACATGGTCGAATAGGGCGTCGTTGGATAAATCTTGGAAAAAGAAACTTCTTTTGTAGGAAACTTTGTTTTGTTTTTTCCAATCAGAAAATAAACAATGAAAACGCTTTCAGGGCAGTTGCAGGAATCCTCATATTAAATTCGTGCCTAGCGATGGATGAAAAATCAAAATCGGTTGTTCAAATAGGTTTCCTAAAAAGATCGATGTAACCCAATTGTTTGAAAAAATAAATAATAATAAAACACAGATACTGCATGTATAAAAAATAAAATGTATATGATACACGTTTTCACAATTGCTCTAATTGGGACAAAGGTAAGCCTAAAATCAAAAGTTTTTCCCAAATGTTTGGTACCCAAACTGCATCTCTTTTCTTGAATATTCTCCAGCTTTTGAAAATAAACGTTCAACAGGAACAAAAGTAGCTAGTGCTGTAAACTGTTTTATGGCAATGTCATAAATGTCTTTATGTGCAGCTTTTCCATACATCCAGTGGATCACAAATGATTGTTGATTGGGATTTCTAGCTACCGTTTTAAATATAGATGAAGGCCTGTTGCTATCTTGACATACGTGCTTTGAATTTGTATTTAAATTTTGTTGACATTCATCATTTCTTTTGGTTGATCGGCTATAATAAAATAGTAGATCATGCTATTTAGTTTTGTTTTATTTATTTATTATTATTTTTATTTTTTAGTTCTGTTTTCTCCTGCTGAAATTGTGGAATAAAGCTTTTTTAATTTTTTTTCTGCGTGATTCACAGCTGATGCACAACTTATTCTATTTTAAAAGCTACTGTCTCAAAAGCAGGGATCTACAATGGTAACATGACTGTACAATAAATTTGTTTCAAAAATTTTGAATCTATCATTCATTTTCAAAATTAATGTTTTTTTACATCTTCAATATAAACAATCAATTTATCTGTTGCTGAAAACCATTGAAAATCGACAAATCGATTTCAGAAAAAAAATCAATTATACATCGAAAAACCGATGTATCGCTAGGCACTACATCAAATATCAAATGTTCAACCTGCCGTCTATTTTGCTGCTGGCATTTTGCACAGCCACCTCCTTGTGTCATTAAAGGCTGAGAGGACCCCTTCCTATGTTAGCCTTGAGCATGTCCTCCTATATTTGGTTCTGCACAATTTGGGTACACCATGTCATCCTAGATATTGATCAATAAATAGAACTGAATAAAACTTTTTTGGAACAAGTGAGTGAAATTATCTATTTAGGATGAATTTTTGAAAGAGAAAGTGGTATTGAAGGCAAAAATTTCAGGAAGCTGAAAACCAAAGGTCTCTGGAATTTATACAATAAACAAGAATTTCCCTGTGTTTTCGATTATATTTTAATAATTTTGAATTGAATTGATAATTTTTATATTTGCTAACTGATTATTGACACTTTCATCTTTAATTTAAAGCCAAGTAGTTTAGGGTGGCCCAAAACCTACCTATCAAGATTAACCCTAGACAGGTAAGCCTTCTTTAACAATACACTAAAGGTAAACTTTCTTGATTTTCATGACACATACTTCATTTGGGAAAATTGTCTTTATGAGTAAATAATATTGCAATAAAATTGTTAATATATTTATTCATATCTTAGCTTTTGTTTGCAATTGAAAGAATATTAAAATTTACATGGATCTGGCTACAAGTTGTCATTTTCCAACCCAAGTACATTGATTCAGTGCACTGTATGGCTCGAAGCTCTTTGCAAGTTGGTTTAGCATGTTTCTCTTTTTCGCTAGACATTGCAGAATATAGTTCTCTTTCCAGTGGTTATACAAACTTACTAACAATATATCTATACCTGCAACATACCTTATATTTACCTTATATTTGACTTGGCATCTGTACATAGAAAGTATTTAAGAAAATCTTATGCGATAGGTCTTACTAATATTGTGAAATGGAGAGTTCTCTGTACTGTCCTTCTTGATGAAGTTGATGGAGGCCTTGCAGTACATATCGGGAAAGAAAACACAGCATTCCGATCGATTTCGCCTTTTATTCCTGGCTTTATCAAGGATACAAATTTGGCCTCCATCAACTTCATCAGGTCTTACTAACATTAACAGAAGCCAAAACAGTCGTTTTTAGAATTTTTGTCTGTCTGTCTGTATGTTTGTTTGTTACTTCACGCAAAAACTACTACACAAAATTAACACGGTTTTCACAGTTGTATTGTTTTAGGTGTAACCTAAATTGCGTACGATTTATTGTGATACACCATCTAGAAGCTGAGTTCTAGGCTAAACTCTCTTTAAGCTGGCATACAGTCAAGGTATACTTTAGTTCACAAAACAAACAACAGATGGTGCTACAAACAAATATCTATACTCTGTTCGGGTATAGAATTTTTAAACACCCATGCAGATGAAGTTGCGGGCAACAGCTAATAAATAGTAAGTCCATCACAAATAAATAACGAACCTCAAATAATAAAAATTGAAGGGAGAATCCATAAGTAGGGCATCATAATATTCACGATTAAGCAGCTTGGAACACTTACACTTTGTCTACAGCAATGAAACTACGCTGATTACAGAATGGCTGATTGCTATCCAGTGGTATGAATCGAAATAAGATAGTCGTGGCCGTAGAATCAAACCAGCCTCATAATTTTTACTAGGCTTACCTGTCTAGGGTTAAACATCAGTTTCTCAGCTGGATGTTACATCCACAATGTTTGGGATAATCCAGTGCGATTACATTATGTCCGAAATGTTCATGTAACAGTCAAAAATGGAAATTATATGATGTGGACATGCAGTATCTTGCATAAACCACTGATGTGTGAGGTCAGACCTGGAGAAGCCTTGAATGACACGAATGGACTGGTTCTCTGTGATAACACATTTCCCTCCAAAAACACTGGTTCACAAATCAGTTAAACAGAATGCTTTGATGTCACGAATATATCACACAATTTTGAAATAATTACACTGGCTGAAAAATTGACCTTTAATTATGGTAGGTAGGTAGGTTTTGAGCCATCCTGTATGTGACCTTTAAATTTACATTTAATTGGTGATTCAAAAGTCTACCTGATTTCAAGTGCTTTATTATGCATCCATTGACAGCTGCTGAAAGATCCACTTACCATTGGAAAGAGGGGCCTGTAAAGTTCATTTAGGTTGCCTGCAGTGCTGTCCCCAGTCTTAGAGTCCATCCAACTAAAGAAAAACTGTCAACGTTGGGAACTTCAAAATTAGCCAATCAAGCGATTTAAATCTATCATATGCAACCCAGCAACAGAAAACTTTTTGTGTCCACTGCTTCAACAAATGTGAATCACTGATAGCCATCCAGCAAGACTTTCATATAAAATTCAATATAAAAGCCGCTACTGCTAAGAGCATTAGAAAATGGCATCAGTGTTCCAAGATATGGGTTGTGTAAGCAGAAATGCACAGCGCGGCCTTGTACCTCTGATGAAAACACTGAGCATGTCCGGCAGAGTTTCCTTCAGTCCAAAGAAGTCTACTCATCGTGCCAGCCAAAACTTGAAGAATGCACGATGAGTGGGTCAATGTTTATTTACTCCACTCTGTAAAACGTTAGACTTACTGTAATTGTTCGAAAATAACAACTAGAAAGTAAATTGACAAAATTTCAAAAACCTGCAGTTTTATAGATTTTATTGAAATTAAGTGAAATTTTTGTAGGAACATTATATGTCTAGTTATTATTTATGATGGACATTGTTGACTGCTTATGTGAAGCATTCTCCATGGAGATTCGCCATTGGTTTTTGAAACCCTTATGCTGAGTCCTGGCCCAGTTGTTTTGGAAATCATCTATTGTTTGGGGCTCTGTTGTCTAGCCAAATACTAAATTTTGCATAATGACCAGAACTTTACAAATTTCCCTAGTTTGTGGGACATTTGGAGAGTTGTTCTTCCTATGCACATAATCCAGGTATATGGACTAGTCAAACGTGTTTCGTTTGTAATGAACATTTGTTAAGTTGAGCCACAACAGAATTTCATCAATCTGATAGCAGCAAAGGATGAAAGGGAACAACATTTTCTTTACGCATTCCTTCAAATACGCTTCGGCGTTCGTGATCATTTGTACGTAAAATGGTACCGAGATATATCCATCAGAATTTCGTGGTCCCTGATTTGAGTCAGATCTTGGAATTTTTGTTTCCCTTTTCTACTTTGTAAGTATATCTGTCGATATCTCCATTGGTCCATACTTTGACAGATTAAGTGCTTCTTTGAAAATTTAGTATGGGAATTGAACTGTTGGTCATAAGAGTGTGATAAGTTGGGAAGGGTGTGATAAAAATGGATCATATTTCTGCTTGATCATAAGGGATGTACGTCTCATCATCAGTTGATTTCAAAGGGTGTTTTCCAACATTGCTCTTGGGATCCCATGTACTTTTAACTCTGGCTGGGATGCTCATCTTTTGGATTTTGATATCACTCGCAGTCAATTTCTTCATACCAAATTAAGAGTATGCATGACGAACACTCAACTTCGGGTCTTGGCAATTCTGGCAACTTGTTTCTCTGACAATTTTACAAGAGGCCGGCGAGGTTGTTTCTTGTAACTTGCACGTCTCCTCATTATTTGCGAAATAAGCTTTTGTGACTACCTTTTTCAACGAAATGTTTTACAGCTTTCTTTTTATCACTGTTGCAGTGCATCTTTATAGGATTGGAAAACCCTATTTGCGATGAGTTTATTTTCATAGCACCCCATTTTTCTGCTTTCCAAGGAGAAGAACTTCTACTTGCAGATCTATTAGCACGAGATACATATTTATTAATTAGCGCACATGCATGTGGTCACGTGTTATTATTGTACGACAATGAAATTTTATTATTTTGTTAATTTATAATTACAAAGTAGAAAAGAGAAAAAAAAATTCCATGACCAGGACTTGAATCGGGGATGATGGCTTTCACTGTCACTTCTCTTGCCAATTAAGCTGTCACATACAATGAACTGCAAAACTGCTACAATACGTCCTTATGGATTTCATGGATTTCCATTTGCATAAGCTGTGATGATCCGTGGTAATGAAACATGAGCTAGGAAACAAAGTCAAGTGCTTATGTTTTCACCTGTAGTCACGAGTCTTGGGTAATGACCTAAAGTGTGCGATCATTGGTGCAAGCAGCCAAATTGAGATTCCTGAGAGATGTGACAGGTGTTTCTCCTACTAGACAGAGTGCACATGAGCATAATAAGTGGTCTTTAGTTGTTAAGGCGCTAATTCTCCGCATTGAGAGGTCTCAGTTGCTTTGGTATGGTCACATAATACAGATACCATAAACTGGTCTTCCTAGGCAGTTGCTACACTGGTGTCCATAAATTAAGGGATTTGCAGAATGAGACCCTTTCGCATATCCTATCAATACCAAACTTGGTAAGGCCATTCTATAGGTTGTTTAAACTCTATTCCATCATTAAATGCATATTAAATACACAGATGGCAGCATCATGGGTGAAAGAACGCACTTACCTCATTGACCTTATGACTCAGGTCATAGTGCACGTGTCATAAAGATCGTTTTTTTTTTTAACTTTCATTGCAATTGAGTATTTGATAATCATTTCTAATGGTTCATTCTGTCCATTTAGAGAGTGAAATGAGAGGACCGAAAAGTAATGCACAACAATTTTTTGTGGCAACATTTTTAATAATTAAAAAATGAAACAATGCACAAGAAAGCTGCAAGTTTTACCTATTTTTCGACATAAGAGACAAGATTTGTTCCTTCGTGGCACCAGATTCAATACACCTTTCATAAAACTCGTTTTCTGGTTGTATAGCCCCTTGGGCACAGCTGATTTTACCTTTTCATCTTGACCTCCTAGGAATTTCTTCATTGGTCTGACTGTAGGGAAGATTTTGAGACACTCCCAGCCAAATTCCTCACTTTTTTTCTCGGCCATCTTCGAAGAATCTGCACCACCTGGAGATGTTGCTACAATCAGCACCATACACCTCCAACATTTCCCTGTGGATTTTACTCTTATTTTTTTGTTTGGCCAACAAAATGTGGACTATACCTCGCTGTTCTTCATGAGTTGACGATGCTGGCAAATGCGCCATCTTTACTCAGTAGTTATCGGTCCTTCTGCTAAGGTGACACTTGATCAAGCATTGCTGTCTGTAGAGAAAGGTTCAAACTATCAATTTGTCAATTTTGAACATCCGGATTATGGGCCCAGCATGCTTCCACTGCACCACTCTGCTTTATTCTGGTTCTTTCAAGACAGTCTTCTCAGTGCACTCTCCATGTTAGGGGAGCCCCATTGAGACAGGTGGAGAAGTTCAAGTATCTCAGGATTGTATTCATGAGTGATGGGTGGCAGGGTAGAGCATTGGATGCTCGGATCGGTGCAGCAAGCTGTGTTAGACGTGAACTGTGGCGATCCATGGTTATGAAACAGCCAAGCTCTTTTGTTTTCAAATCTATTTTTGTACCTATTCTCTCCCTATTCTCACCCATGAATCTTGGGTAATGTCCAAAAAAGTGCAATCGTGGATACAAGCAGTCAAAATGAGATTCCTAAGAGGTGTGGCTGGTGTTACCCCTACTAGATAGAATTTACAGCAGCACAATAAGGCAGTCTTTAGGTGTTGAGCTGCTACTTCTCTGCATTGAGAGATCTCAGTTGCATTGGTATGGCCACGTGATACGGATGCTGCAAACTGGTCTTCCTAGGTACTTGCTATTTTCCAAGCTGGTGGGTAAGAAACCAAGGGGTCGGCATAGAACCAGGTGGCTAGACTACATGGAGAATCTGGATTTGAGCCGCTCTGATATTACCATTGAGGACATGCGCCTGATGGCGTGAGATTGTGAGCACCGGAGATCCTTCATAGGGCTGCTGCCCCCATGACTCTAATGGATAAGTATTCCATAAAAAAATTGTTGTGTGGCTTTACTTTTCGTTTCTCCCTTGTATTAATATAAATCATTTCAAAATGCATTTTACATCATTTAAATGGGAATACTTTCGCATCCATTAAATTGGAATTTAAAATTTGATTTTATTTTATCCCGCATATTATTGAATTGTTTTTTTTTTTAAGTAATTTTTATTTTTTAAAAATCATTTTCTGTAGGACGTAAAAGTTATTGAACTTAGCATTCGGAATGGCATTATATGTGATTTTTTTTTTTTTTTTTTTTTATAATGACTGTTGGTTATATCCTGTTAATTCTTTTAAATTCTTATGTTACAATATGGTTTAGAATTTATTAAATTATTTTGTTATATTAAAATTTTCTTTCTATAATTTTTTTTAATCCTAATTGCTAGGCTTTGGAAAGGAAAAGAAGTTGTTGCATAAAAAAAGAAGTATTAAGAGTTGTTCAGTCAAGAATAGTGTTTATTTATGTTTTTTATTTTATTTATTTTATCATTGGAGTTAAAGGGTAAAAGCTGCATGACTCATCAGTTGGCCTTGGCGATAATGGAGGGTTTGGGTTAATGTTTCTGGAGCGCATGCGCCAACCTATTGTTCTCTATATTTGGCACGAACATCTTAGAGAGTATTCTTACGCTTTTAAAAAGTTACGTTCTCGTCAAGCGCCAGATCACGGTTCGAATTATCAATTAGTGTTCGTGCGCGCTGCCGGAATCATCACTTTGGTAAACAAGTACAATGGCCGACGAGAATGAGACGACGGTAAGGAACGAAGAAATCAACACCGTTTCAAACGAAATAAGCGAATCGGACGAGCCAGTGAAGAAGAAATTGAAAACAGAAAACCCGAGCAATTCCGCCGACAATAACGAAGAGAAGTTGGAGCGTAGATTAGGAGGGATATTGTGTTGCGCTGTGTGCTTGGACCTTCCGAGGACGGCCATTTATCAGGTTCGATCAGCTGATGAAGCCTATGCTGGCTTCGATTCTCTATTTCTCTCAATTTGCATTTGACAACATTTAACGCTTTATATATATTTTCTTGTTTAATATTATTATTCTTGTGATACATGGTTGATTTTTTTAGCATTTTATTTTTAGGGAATGAAATCGTACATCGCAATTTAGTTAATTTTTGTTTATATTTACTTTTTCATTCAAAAAATTTCTCAAGTTTTTTATTTCAGCCGTCGTCGAAAGAATACTCTTCAAAATAAAAATATAATAAATATTTTTTTTAAAAAAAAAAAAAAGTTCTTTTAGAAAAAAAGTAGCAGGGATAAATCCATTGAAATAAGACTGCGTTTGAATGAAAAATAGTAACTAAATAGACGGAAAATGCATTTTCTATACAACAATATCAGTGTTATTCTGTGTACTACTAAAAATAACTGCGCCATAGAGATTGTAAAATGAGTGGTAGTGCTGAAGATCAACTATTCTCCATGTTCAGTGAGATTTTCGTTAATAACAAACATAATACTTTTCACCGTTCTTTTCAACTTGAATAGCTCACGAGATGTATTAATTTCATACTTAAATAATTCATTGCGTACATTTATAATTTAAATATTAACGAAGAGGAGGAAACAGACTGTGCCACCCTGCAGCCTTGGAATTTAATAATCGCCTCGTAAAATTTCATCGCCAATAGCTGCCAGAAATTTTTATCTTCATAATAATATAATATGAACTTGTAATTAAAATGCCAGCTAATGATCTTGAATATAATAGTTCTACTATTTTTATTTTTTTTTTTAAGTTTTTTTTTTATTTTTTATTTTTATTTTTTCTTAACAACTGTACATATAAAACCAATTATATAATAATAATAATAATAATATTGAAGGCCAAATTCTTTTCTTGTGGACGATGAAGAAGGATGATGATTAATTTAGAAACAAGCTTTTAATATTTTTCTTTGTATGAAATTTGTGAATTAGTTTAAATATTTTGTATTGTTAATTGATCCTCTCTAAGTAATTATTATATTGTAGTATTATGATGTAAAATATGAACTTTGAAACCTTAGTAACTGTAAAATGTATTGGATTTAGGGAAATAAACAGTATTACAGTTATTAAACCTGGACTGGAAATTTATTTTGATAAATGTTAAGAACTATTTGAAATTTATAACGATATCAACAAATCATCAACAAAATTTAACGATTAATTAAATTGCAGTTCTATTATAATTTATTAAAAAAAAATATTATTCTTATCCACTAATTTGCCTTAACATCATCTCTAAGGCTATGTCTAAAAAGTCTGACTGATGTTAACCGCAACTGATCAAATCACTTGAAATGTAGCATAAACGTGCCTTAGTTTTTTTTTTTTGTTTTTTTTTTAATTTTCAAGTTATCGTTTAAAACTATGTATGCTTCTTTATGGTAGGAAGAATGAACAATGATCAATTGTGAATGTATCAGGTGATTTGCTTAGTTGCTGTCGGGCTTTTTAGACATGGGTTAAATATTGGCAGAATTCTATTTAAAAATTTAAAATTCTAATTTTTTGTTTTATTTGAAATCCAATTTTTTGTAACACACATTTTTTATTACGAACTTTTTTTTTTCTTTCCCCTCCCCTTCCTCTCATTTTCAAGTAACATTCTTCCTCTTTATGATTTTTACTTAACATTTCTCAATTCGGTTACAACTTCACTACTCAAAACACTATTCCTTTGCAACATCGAGTCTTTTCAATACATATTATTCAAATCTGTTGTAAAAACTAGAGATTTGGCACATGCAGTTAAAATACAATTTTTAATGATGTTTTTATGTTTTCCAGAATTCCACTTTTTCCTGGCATATTTGGAATTTCGAGATAATGGTGAACGTCAAAGGGCTAATTTTAATATTAACATTGCCTAAGGGTGGCAAAAATAAAATAATAGGAGTTGTGTAGATTTACATTATTTTGTGTCTATTATTTGTTTTTTTGTTTTGCAGTGTACTAATGGTCATTTGATGTGTGCTGGCTGTTTCACTCATCTACTGGCTGATGCACGGCTCCGAGATGAAACAGCTACATGTCCAAATTGTAGAATCGAGATCAACAAGAGTAATAGCTCTCGAAACTTGGCAGTAGAGAAAGCGGTTAACGAGCTTCCAGCTGAATGCCAGTATTGCTCGGTCGAATTCCCTCGCCACCTCTTGGATCGCCACGAATCTGAATTGTGTGAAGAACGGTAAATAAAGAAGTGGGAATGGATAAATTGGGATAGTTTTGAGTTTTCTTTGCTGATAAAATGTTTTGCGGGCGATGGTAAAATGTTTTTTCTAGGTTGACCAATTGTAAATTTTATCGGATTGGTTGCAAGTGGCGTGGACCTTACCATGAATTGCGAGCACATGAAGAATGTTGTAGCCATCCTAGCAAATCTGGTGCAGAAGTAATGGATGCCTTAAAAGTTATTGACCAGAAACAGAATGAAGAAATGGAATTCTATACCAAAATATTTGATCTGCTTTCCTTAGAAAAAATAACCTTCATTGGTAAGCAAGTTTTTAAGCCCCTGATCTATTTTTTAGTCCTCATAAATTATTAGAAATATACACTCAAAGTCATGGGATAGCTGCTTGGTAACATGTCAGACCCCCTCCCCTCCCTCTGGCCTGATGAAGAGCTGTAGCTAGACACGACATCAACTATACAAGAGGTTGAAAGACCTCTAGTGAGGAATTGAACCATTCCCTGTAACTTGCCACCCACAGGTCCCTAGAATTATTAGGTGACGGTCTTTGGTGCACATCAAACATATCCTTAAATGTTTTATGTGGTTCATGTCTATGTGGCAGGCATTACCCTACTAGATACAAGTGCACAGCTTCACAACAAGGAGTATTTGGTGTTAAGCTGCTACTTCTCCACATTGAGATGTATGGCTATGCAATATGGATATTGCAAACTAGTCTTCCTAGGTAGTTGCTGTTTTCCAAGCTGGTGGGTAAGAGATCAAGAACCAGATGCTAGACTACATTGAGAATCTGGGTTTGAGTTGCTTGGATATTACCATTGAGGACATGTACCTGATGATGGAAGACCACAAGCACTGAGACTCTAACTGATAATCTTGCTTAAAAAGTAAGTCTGTAGGTGGCTCAAATCTGGGGAGTAAGCTGGCCATGCCATTCTTTGAAACTCTCCTGAATGCTCTTCAAACCAGTTCTGCATAAGTTGGGCTCGATGACATGGAGCATTATCCTGCATTTTTGTGGAGTTCTGTAAGACTCCATTTTTGTGGAACTACACAAAGTCCGTGAAGGGGAAGGGAGGTGTAAATGGTCACCTAGAAGCTCGACGTACCGCGAGTTGTTAAATTCAACAGTTCTTCAGCGCTGTAGCAGCAAAAATGATGTCATGCTGCACTGTGTTGCATGCAGCAGTGCGGTATTAAAACCAAGATTTTGTTGTCTCTCTGCTGCAAACAACCCTTCTGTGCAAGCTGTCTGCCACGATCGCCTCGTTCGCACAGGAAAACGATCCCATGTCAAATCGCCAGTTTTATTTAATCAAGACCTTTGCTCATTATTATACATCTCGATAAGAAATCTTTTCAAAATCAGTAATATACCTTTTACAACCTTCTTAGCCGTGTCAGTATCTAATTGTAATGAAAATTGTATATTTTCTTACACAAAATCGTCTTCACTCATGAACGCCGCCATTTGTGAGAAAGCTCATGCAACAGAACAAGCAACGAAAAGGGTTGCTGCAAATTGTAATTTTGAACCAGTGCTCTGCTGCACACGTCTGATCCTTCAACAAGAGCTCAACAATGCTTTTAACCATTCCATTGCTGCAGCACTTCGTGCAGTGCTGAGCAACTGTTGAATTTAACAACTTGCGGGTGGTGTTGTCTAGAGGTCCAATGGACCCAAATTCTGCCACAAAAAAAAACAACACCCACATCAATATGGAAGCATTGCCATTCTGTAAGGTGCTTTGTTGACAACTTGGACCCATAATGTCATGGAGTCTGCACCACACCAGATCCATCCATCTGGGTACCCACTATCATGCTACATATGAACTGATAGTTTCATTGCCTTGCCATGATCACAATGACAAAGATACAAGTAAATTACTGTGTACATGGGTGCAACCATTATATGCCACTTTGGATTATCATGTGTAGGTGACAGCAGTTATCACTTTGCATTCTGCAATCCCATGACTTTGCATTTATTACTTCCATACCCTACTATTACACAAATGAAGCTGATTGCACAGCATGAATTTCTAGAGCATATTTGTGTGCATGCAGCAGCTTAAGATAGAAAAAAAAACAACAAACAAACCGTAAACAAATACAGCAGCAGTTATCATGTGTGTTTATATTATAAATTGTCTTGCTAATTTATTTGCTCTTTTATTTTAAACCTGATCAAATGACAAAAGTAATTTTGAAGTGTTAGTAATGGTAGCAAATATTCTGCTACCTTTATAATTTGTCTAAAAAGTTTGGTGAATGGACAAATATCTAATGGCAATGTGGGCTAGGAACGTCAAACGCCATAAACTGAAGCAGATTTGACTGCTGTGGCTAGTAGAACATAATGAACGTCAAGACTCTTGTCATAGTGCAATGGAGCAACGCTTGTACAAATTGGGGGAAACTGTGATGGAGACTCGTGGAATGTTGGTGTAAGTATACGGAACAAGTTGTAAGCAGAAAATGGTTTATGACTGGTTAAAATGCACTGTGCAATCCTCGTGTGTGGCTTCCTGGCTAAACAGATAAATTGTTCTCAAACATCCACCATAGTCCCCAGATCTCGTGCCTGCAGACTTTTTTGTTTCCCTACCTCAAGGGAATCCATTTTTTGCAGATGGAGCAGAAATCCTTGGACATGATATCAATACTCTGAGCAATTCCAAAAGAAGCTTCCCTATTAGTTTTCAGTAGCTTTACAAACTACGGCACAAGTGTAGTATGGCCAATGGCAGTTACTTCATTACGGTCAATAAAGGATGCTTGTTTGTATGTTCTGATACCATTTTGCTGAACTTTTTAGACATGCATTATACAGGGTGTCCAAAAAGTCTGGTAACATAGCAGATATTTCAAAGCAGCCAGGTAGGTGAGATCTGATGAGTGTGGTTTATAGGTAATAGGGGGCAGGGAATTCATTGTGGTACTCAAATTTGACTTTGACCCTCCAAATTTAAGGTCATCCATTTGCTAACTCGAAAACTATTAAAGATAGAGAAAAATTTTCTATTGCTACCCTGTAGAGCAACACCACAT
>JAHWFO010028926.1:1758848-1787757 GCA_023313115.1 Rhysida immarginata | reverse complement strand
ATAAACCACACTCATCAGATCTTGCCTACCTGGCAGCTTTGAGATATGTCATGTTACCAGATTTTGTGTACACCCTGTCTATTTATATTTTCATGTTATTTTTACTTTGCATTTCTCTATTAAACTTTTTTTTTATTTTTTATTTTTTTTTTATTTATTTATTTATTTTTTTTTAATGATAATGTTTTCTGAAAGCTGTTTTCCATTTAGTGACCTTTGGATGCATTTAGAGTGCTTGAAAAATGCAATGTTTCACAAGCCTGCCAGGTCATTTTCTATTTAATGATTTTCACCTGTTTCTGACATTGGTTTCATCTGATTGTTTGAATCACTTTGCCAGTTGTTCTTGAAAAAGATGCCATGATTATTTTAAGAACGTTGGCCCCACACAGAACTCGAAGTGGCGATAGGAACAATGATAGCGAATATTCACGCCAGCAAATGCTTTCTTTCCATATTCATTCAGGGTAGCTTTTGCCAATATTCCCACATATATTGACCACATGGTCACATCCACTATTTGAATTTAATAAAGTATAGTTTCTACTCTCTTTTCTAAGAAAACGAATTGCCGTATTTTTAAAAACTTATTAAAAAACTCAATACTCAACAATCATGAAAACCCATGTCGACTATGAGAGCCACAATTCTCCATTTGAATTTGTGAAGACTGTTACTCAGAATGCCTTGCCAGATCTTGAGAAATGACCAAATAACATGTGAACATCAAAGTCGCTAACTGGAAAACGTGTCTAGGTGGCAGAAAGTTGCTGGAAAATCTTTTAATACCACTACACTTAATGCAAATTAACACCAGAACCAGTTAACATATCTTGCCGATTTACCAGTATCAAATTAGAGTAAGCAGGAATGTAGTGCCTCCGTTTTTGCTTATGCTGTGTTCCTAACTTGTTTTCCTAATGCTGGGTTTTTTTTTGAGTTTACTGTTTTGGAGTTCCTTACAAAGATTTGTTCAGAGAAAAATTTGAAATAGGTACTCCCTCAATGGTTGGTAAAAGTCTAAATAAAAATATTAATTGAACCAAGAGCATATTCATCCAAGTCAGTTTTTCGTCAAACCATTGAGAAGATTGACTTGCTTTATTCTCTCAACTTGAATCCCTCTACCCGAGGGAACTAGCCGACGAAGGAACTGGTATAAAGCTTGATGTCATTTGTCCTGCAAAGTCATCGCTAGGTTGTCAGTGCTAAAAGCGCGCTTTCTCGTCGATGGCTTGCCACGGAAAAAATTCATGTCAATAAAAAAAATACATTGAAAACTTCTTGATGTAGTCAGTCTACTCCAAAAATCTTGACTGTATGCTGATTTCATGGTTTGTGCAGGAATGAAACTGTCAACTACTCATTCTTACAGTTCATGAAAGTGGTGTGTTGGTAAGGTCTTGGAAAAAGCAAAACTGGAAGCAAAGCCCATAAGGAATCCACTGATAAATTGGTGAATAAGTATAGCACAAATTCCCTGCAGCGACTGAATCGAATTGGGGTTAACTTCCCTCTTATTTTATTTGCTGCAATGCAACCATGCACTCTCCACATAGAAGATTTTTTAAATTTCCCTCCTGGTTGAACGGTGCAATATTTTGCCCTTTTAGAGCAAGCCTTATGGCAGTGTTAGACATTAAGAACAAAGCTTTCGGTGATTAATAGGTTATACAATTGGAAAGTGGACATAGAAGCATTTTGTAGCACATTGTGCCTACCAACAGACCACGTAATCGTGGAAAAAGTGATATCTTGGTGAAGCCATAGTTTCACTTTCATTCATTATGATTCGACTCGTCTACTAGAAGCACTAATTTCCTTTTTATTTCATCATCCTTTTTACTTTTCTATGTTCAGAAATTTTCAGGCAGATATGTGTTATTTCTTCCCAGCGATATTGTCGACAGGAAAGCATCCTTCTAGCATTGGTGTCCTGGCAATGATGTTCCAGGCCAAATGACACAAAGTTTTATGTAGCTTCCTTCATGAGTTAGTTACCTCGTATAAGTCTGTTTCTTCCAATTTCAGGTCCAACAGTCTGACGAGAAATGTCAAATTACTAACTGATCAGAAGTATTACTTTGTTGGAGTATTGCATATTCAAGGAGTGTTCAAAAAGTTATGCACCACAATTTAATTCTCTGGGCATAGCATTGCTACATCTGTCAGTTCTACTGACTATTTTTCTCAACTATCTTTCCATTTTTTGAGTTTAGGCCAATGTTCCAGAAGAGAGTGTTGTCTCGCTTTGTACCACTTATTCTTGGTCCTGCTCATGCGACCACTTTTTCATAGCACAAACAATATCTTCATCAGACTCTAATTGATCCCACAGCATCTTTTCCTGGCACTGAGATCCAATTTATCTTGACACTTTGTTTCTCTGAAATGAGGAATTCGACCATAGCACACTTTGTATAAAGTGCATCTGCCATTTTTAACACTTGGTTTCACGCTGCCACCTGGCAGTGGAGCTTGGAACTTTACACAATAGAGGTGGAAGATTCAAACTAGGATTTGTCAAAATATTAGCCATGTAGCATTGTTCATGTCATAGAAATAAATTATGGTGCATTTATTACTTTTTGAAAGCTCCATATAAATTTGTGAAGTATTTGTACAATATACAGATAAATGAATTGCTAATTTTCTTTTCCTCCCTGATAGATTTGCAGCTCAAGCCGTATCGCACAGATGAATTCATTCATAAGCTGTTTTACGAAACAAGCCGTTTTACAGCATTTACCAACCAGTGGGTTGTAAAAGCAAGGATTAACAACAATCAACAGGATCCAACTCAAAGCTGTATACGTTCTCTAAGTTATCAGGTACAACTAATTATTAGAGTTTTTAATATCAACTGAGACTGTTTTCTTATTTCAGTCGTATCTTTTGTTATTTGATTGATAGGTTATACTGAAATCCAAAGTGTCCGGCAGTTTGAGTATGCATTATTTAATTTTGAAGGGACCATTTGGAGATGTCAAAATTGATCCGATGGTGTACAATTTTGAATTCAGTGATGAAAACTGTGAAAGCCCTTACCATCATTTTCCATTGCATGATCCATCTGAATGTAATAAACTTTTAGCAGCTAAAGCTGTTAACTTTAGACTTATAATGTTCCAAGTAACCAAATAATAATAATAATAATGGCATGAACACATTCAATCGTGGCAGCTTATAACTTTTGTTTAGTTGTAAAGTTTGCTGAAGAATACTCAGTGCAGCATAAAATTGCATTAGTGGATTTTTCTCTCATTTTTTTGTCATTGCTTTTATTTCTTCTTTGTTCCTTTTTATTGGTTTCATTTCGTTTTTGTTTTTGAAAATTTTTGAATTTCATGTATAAATATTTTTTATTTTCCTTTAATTTAGATTTTTGGTTGCTTTAAACTTGCGCATACGACTAGTAATTAGAAATCTTTTTACTGTCCAACTTAATACATATCCTAAATAATTTATATATTTGTGAATAAATTAAAAAATTTACATACTAATACAAAATAAATACTATACAAATGACTAAAATGTGATTGTTTTTTCTTTGTGAAACTTACACCAAGAATAGCTACTGCTGCTTTTTAAACCACTCTGCTTTAAAAAAAAAAAAAGAAATTATAAAAAATTATTATTGGAATGGAACTAACCATTTGTATAGAGTTCTCGGAAAAGTCGTGATGCGTTTTTGATAATGAAATAAATTATAAAGAAACGTGGAACATCAATCGCCATAATAAATGAATTAACAACTCTTGTCCACAAAATTATTTAATCGACATATACGTATTTCGATTAAATAATTATGTGGACAAGAGTTGTTAATTTATTTATTATGTCACTTTCCACAGTAATTCGTAGTTTTTCATCAATCAACATGCCTGCCTGAAGAAGCTGGGATACGTCACCGAGCTCGATATTTGGGTTCCTAATGAACTCTGAATTCATTTGACATTAAACATCTGCGATATGCTCATTAAACACGAAATTATCCTTTTTGGAAGAAACTGATAACGGGTAATGAGAAGTGGATTGTTTATAAGAATGTGACACGCAAACTGTATTGGTCTTAGATGTGATGATTCATCAAAGGAAGGATGCTCTCAGGGTGTTGGGATTTTAAATGTGTCAAGTTCTCAGGCTTCTATCAAGGAAAAGAACAATCATTTCGAATGTTTAGTGTCAGCAATTGCAAGGTTTAACAAAACCATCATCTAAAAAGTCCAGGGCTCATTAATCGTAAAGGAGTCGTTTCATCAAGGAGTTTTTGCCACACATAACCTACAGTACTCTCCTGATTTTGTCATCAGATTTCCTCTTGTTTAGCTTTCTTCAAAACTTGAGGTATAATGTTCAGATCAGATAAGGCTGTAAAATCATCATACAGGGCGATTCAGTCAATTTCTGACCATTTCAGTACTATGATTTATTGACCCATTAATGTTTACAAACTTAGCATTTCAGTATGATGTTTTAGGCAGTTCGGAGTTTTTATTCCCGTGGAAAAGTCTTTATGATATGCTCTGTGTGGCCACCACGAACGTTTTGAACTGCTCGCAGCCGAATGGTGAAGTTGTTCATAACTCTATCCGGGATTTCTGCATCCACAAGGGTGCAACAGTTGACGATGCTTTGTCGCATCTGGTCTAGGGTTCTTGCTGATGTAGTGAACACACTGTCTTTAAGGAACCTCCAGAGATAAAAATCACGTGGGTTTAGGTCAGGACTCTGGAAACCTGTTTGAAATGACACGATTTCCGAATTTCTGATTGATAAAGTCTAGCACTTCATTAGTGGTGTTAGGCCTAGCCCCATCCTGTTGAAACCACTGATGTCGAAGTGGTATACGCCACCTTCGTAGCTCGGGGATGAAGAAGGTTTCCAACATGTTAAGGTAAGCCTGTGACGTTACGGTGCCCTCAAAAAAGAAGGGACCAATGATGCCTCTTTTGGAAATCGCGCACCAAGCCATAACCTTTCGTGGATGAAGAGGTGACTTATGGATCTCATGAGGGTGCTGGGAACCCCAAAAACGAACGTTGTGTTTATTAACGTCACATGACAGATGGAAGAAGGCCTCATCTGACACCCACAGGTTGTCCACAATGTCCTGACTGGCTTCCATTTCTGCTCCAAACTCCATCGCAAATTGTTGTCGCTTCTGTCTTCCAGTGTCTGTTAACTCCTGATAAACATGGATCTTATACGGGAACAGGTGTAAATCCTTTCTCAAAATTCGCCACGTCGTGGTATACGACAGCCCTTCTTCAATGGATAGGCGGCGAACAGATTTTTTGGTAGGGGAATCGACCAACCTTGTGCGAACATTTTCGACAACTTCGGCCGTTCGAACACGAGCTTCGCTCCCGCCTTTTTTCTTGCCTTTAACACATCCAGTGGCACGAAATTGCTTGACAAAATCCATGATTGCTTGCCTGCCTGGTGCGTCTCGACACTTGTACTCCTTTCGGAACTTTCTTTGCACGGTTACAGGTGATTTTGTCTCGAAATACCATTCGACAACCTTGCATTTCTGCTCTGCTGATAAAGCGGGCACCATTTTTCAACAATACGCTTTTCATGCAGTGCCGTTGCAACAATACAAACTCCAACTATTTAGAAATTCGATATGGCGCTCATATTCTTTCAATTGTTTATCCCTAATGCACGTCATTCGAGTGAAATGGTCAGAAGTTGACTGAATCACCCGGTATTGTTCAGTTTTTTTTTTCCTCTCTTCCTGAAGCTTCACCTCTCCTCATTGTTTGCCAATAAGCCATTACGATCTGCCTTCTTCAATGAGGTGTTTCACAGCTTTTTTTTTCTTGTTGCTGTTGTAGTGGTCTTTAGAATACTAGTAGCTTCAAACATTTCCCGGAATTAATTTTTATTTCTGCACACACAAAAAACAAACATTTTAAAAATATTTCCTTCAAAATACTATCCTTGGGCAGTAACATACTTCTGCCAATGTCTGTATAATGCTTGGAAACGCACTGCGAAGCCAGCTTGTAGAACTGTGCGATGTGCGGATATTGCAGCAGCTTTTGTCTCTACACTTTCGCGTCTGTCTTATCCCACGATGTTGCTCACAAGATTAATTGTGGATGGGTTGATTGAAGTTGATAGACGGCCACTCCGATGGTCATCTTTGATATTCGAAAATTGTTCCATAATTGACATTTTACGTAGCGAAATCGGAATGCGATGCTTATTCTACACTACCAGTTAATAGACTGTTCGTGCATCGCAGTATTCCGCTTAAATCACGCCAAAACGCATTCGAGCGTGATCTGCGAATGGCAAACAATGCGGGGAAGCTCACACATTCTACCTTAATTTCACAGCGTATCACGATTCCTGGAATTTTTTGAAGCTACTAGTATTGGAAAAGCCTTTTTTGCGAAGAGGAAAGGTCTTTTAATAATGAGGAACGGAAAAAGTGGCAAAAGATTATTAAACAAAACTGGCAATACATGTATATCATTAAGTGTATGTCTTTGCTCTACGTATAGGTGAACTAAACAATAGGGAGAAACTTCAGGAAGAACATATGAACATGTCTGAAATGGATGATTTGTCTGTAAGGGAACTTGACATTACTGTGGCAGTAATTGTGTCAACGTTAATCCTTGTGATGCAATGCGTGTGTTTATCGTCGTATCGTGGATTTATGCACTCGTTCGAATGTTTCAGCCTGTATCCAAAAGCGTCACGGACTGTTCAAGCGTTTCCACATCAGGACACAACATTGAGATTCCCCTGCAAGTAAAAGTAAAGGGGGTGTAAGTCCGGTGAGCAAGGGGGCCATTCAACAGGACCTCCTAGTCCCTATCCATTATTATTCAGGAAGATCACCCAGAAGTAACTGCAACAGAGAGAAACACTGTTGTGCATACTGCCAGTAGATGGAAACTGCATTTCTGGACCTATGCTAATATGAACTAGTGAGGAATCTTCCCCCTGAAGTTTGTTCCTATTGTTAAAGGTTGTATAAGTAAACGACCTTTTAAAAAACCGGAAAAATATGTCATTCTGACAATCGAATATCACTGCATTTACATGCACATTTCGGTTTGATTCAACATGAGATCATGTGCATTGCAGCGGAGTGGGATTCGAAGTATTGCCCCATCCGCCGTTTCACCTGACATGGCCCCAAGCGACTTCTTCTTTCTTCGCCTGAAAAATTAGCTTTGTTGATGGAATTTCCAAGACGACGACAATTAATCAGAAACGAGCAGTTCTTCTATCAATCAGAAACGAGGTCATCTTCGTCATAAGTACGTGTACTATCAATTCATTTTTCAATCATTCAATTTTCAAATTTTCGATTTATATTTAACATAATTTGAAATCTAACCCGACTTGTTAATAAAAGTTACATATTCCTTTGTAGATATTTGCGTTTTCTACCCTACATTTTTTCGCATTTACCCATTTTTGGATAATACGGATCTCTGTTAAAAAGGACTTTTTTGATACTCCCAGAAGTCCATACAAATGAAGTTTTACTATGTATATTTATACTGCTGCCTGGCCAATGAATTAGAAAGATCAATTGAACGTGCTGTACGGCCTCAGTTAACCTGAATGACTGAAAGTATGTGATTAGGCATCCACTCTATGAGGGCTGCTGTGCATTCAGTTAAGTGATGCCCACGCATTCAACAAAGAGACCTTCAGCTGCTGGTAGATGGAAGATGGTAGATGTCATCGTCATGCTTAGCCAATGGATCATAGAATCTTGAGATGTCGAGACAAGGCCGGATGGGTCCATCGGTAAAAAATAATGTGTAGCATTTCTTGTCCGATCACATTATCTTTTTCTATTTGTCAAAGTAATTTGTAAATGAATATTTTATTGTGTAATCAAGAGTCTTAACAACTTATGTCATCAGAGCCAGATGACAGCCAAGTCACGTGGTTTAGGCGAAATGGCATCGAGCCCATGGATGAAGAAGACATGACCGAGGCAACATTCAACTAAATGTCTTCTTCATCCAGTTGTTCGAACTTTGTACAGGGTGATCCAAAAGTCAGTTCATCCAAAGATATATATAAAATGAAAACCATATTATTTAATGAAAACTATTAAACATACCGACTTTGTACCATCAAATTTGTACTACTGATTGTGATTTGCAGTGGATATTCTTTAATTAATGCGACACTGATTGAGCCTACAGTAAATGTTCAAAGTGGCTCCCAATTCTCCTGCTTGCAGAAACGAGCGCGACGGCACATATTCTTAGAAACGCATTGAACTACTGTTGACGTGGAATGTTATTGCAACACATTCGCACAATTTCTAGAGCAGCTAGATGATATTAAATGCAGACAAGGTTCATTATCAACAGGACAGATCTGCAGCTTACACAGCCCGAATCTCAATGGAACTTGATGAGCCTTCCCAGCGGTGTGCTTCACTGCAATTCAAATGTGTTAGAAACCTCAGCCAACCTGGCCAGCCCAACCTGATCTTTCTCGCCCATTTTCTCAAAATCTTTCAAGGGGAAGGGTGTGATTAAAAATTGTTTTTAGACTAATGTGGTGTTGCTCTACAGGGTAGCAATCGGAAATTTTTCTCTATCTTTAATAGTTTTAGAGTTACCAAATGGATGACCTTAAATTTGGGGGTCAAAGTCAAATTTGAGTGCGGCAATGAATTCCCCCCCCCTCCCCCTATTATCTATAAACCACACTCATCCGATCTCGCCTACTTGGCAGCTTTGAGATATCTGCTATGTTACCAGACTTTTCGGACATCCTGTATACTGTATATATATGGCCACTTTGGGTGAACTAGCTTTTGGATCACCCTGTATTTTTGTCCCACGCGGCCTCAGCTGAACGAACGAAATGAAAAGTCGTCACTAGATCGACAATTATGTACGCCGTAGGAGCATTCCACGTTGGAAGATCGGTCTTGTGAAGCGACGACGTTGATTCCAGTAGCAAAGCCCCACCTGGCCCAAGGAGACGATCCGACCACGTTGGACATCTCCCCCGTTCCTGTGTCAGTATTCCCTCTCCTGGACAGGGAGTTTGGCCCACGCCAAAACAGCGCTTCAGCACTCATTGCCGGGTAACATCAGCGTAGATAGTTTACGGATTGTCGTTCTCGGCATTCAGCGTAGATAGTTTGCCGTTTTCTCAGTTTATGTCGATAGCGAAGCCCTCAGTACTCTCAGCAGACTTACCTGTTTCCCAAGGAATAGCCTCCGACGGATTCCTTGCCAGCCGCGACTGATTCGCATTAAAGGGTTACGCTGTGTCTTACGTGAGCGGACTTGGAGCGAAGCGGATCGCAGCGAAAATATCAAGAGCATTATTTCTGTGAGAGTGTCTTGCGTGAGCGAATCCTAGCGGCGAGAGGTTGAGGCGGCAAAGAGGCGGGTGCGAAGAGAACAAACCAGTTTGTTTTTTTCGCGCGAACGAAGCGGTGCCAGCCATAATGGACGAGGAAAACTTTACTTCCTGCTTACAGGAAAGACCAAATTTGTGAGATCAAAGGAATAAAGATAAACATAACCAACTTTTAAACCACCGAGAATGGAAATTAAAAATTAATTACGTGAAATGGAAATTGAAAAATTGTGAATAAGATTAAATTTGTGCTTGAAAAACTTCATTAAAACTGATTCTTAAAAAAATTACTTTGAAGGCACATCTATTACAGTAATTTGCAAAAATTAAGTTACTACTTAATTATAATAATTATAAGGTCAGTTCTTCAATATTAGGTAAATATTTGAATTGGATGACCATGGGGCGGGTCCTTATTATTTATTTATATTTAGAACTTAATTTAGAATAGAGTAGCGTGGCATCAAGCCCGTTTGCAGAATTTTTCAAAGGCGGTTTTGACTTCTCAATGGGGAGGTTTATTTATCTTAATTAATCTTCCACAAATAAAGAGGGTCAACTCCAAAAATGGCTTGGTGATTTTGGATACGTTTTCTTGACGCGGAGAAATAAAATAAAACACTAAACTAAAATTAAAAAAAAATAAAAATACAATTCCATTTTCTCTTCTTTGTTTGTAATAATTTTACATAAAGAGTTTTCCATTAGCAGAAAACGACGTTTACGTGCAAATAGCATGACTGTCGCAAAATAATCTGACTGATCTCACTGTAATAAACTCTTTAGCTCGCCGCACTGAATTCGCCTTCATGTTTCGCTCACGTAAGACACACTGTCCGCTTCTCTTTCCTTCGCTCACTTTCCCTCTCAATTCGTCCGCTCGCTCGCGTCTCTCCAAGATCGCTCACGTTAGACACATAGTTAGGCCGCGCTACACAGAGAGCAGCGGGTCGCGAAACGAGTCCTGAACAAGAAAGCAAGGAGAGGAAATTGTTAAGGATGATCGAATTCTGAATAAGGACTAACTCCGTTATCCATTGTTCGAGTCCTATAAAAATTTCGCTTCTCGACTCACAGCTCTCGCTGTGGACGCGGCCTTAAAGTTTCAAAAGTTGCTACGACGAAGTTGTCAAGGTTCCAGTGGACTCAGTGAAGGATATACATTGTTATTGAATTTGATGTTATGAATTTAAATTATTCTTCCAAATTTTTATTTTATATTCGAGAATTTTGAGATGGTGTTATTAAATATTCTTTAAGAATTTAATTTAATTACGTCTCCTCCGCTCCTCTCTGATCACGTAAATTACTATTACTATACAGGGTATAAATGGACGACGTTTCACAAATTTAAGGATATGTAGAGGATGAAACTCTGAGCAAAAAAGTCTAGTCGCGTTTTTCGATCTGAGGCTCCGTTAAAAAGTTAAAAATTGCTCAGCGTCTGTACCAAGATAGATTTCCGGAAGTGACGTCACGAAACTTTATGTCGAATTTTCATGCACAGGCTTCGCGTGGTAAATTTTGAATACCATTGTTGTAGTCGTTGGTTTTGCTCATAACTTGCTGATTATTGGCGAAAAAACGAATGATTATGCCTATATAAATATCCAAACAGGACGGTCTATTTACCACTAGCTACATTCTGCTTTTATTTGGATGTACACAACTACAGCACAAGGAATTGATAAGCTTTTGTATGGTAATTGTTGAAATTGCTTCCCATATACATGGCACTGCTGAAAATAGTTGGGTTTTGGAAAAAAAACTTTTTTCACCAACTCTTTGTCACAAGAAATCTCAAAGGTGCTCAATAGGGTCAAGATAGGAGATTGGCTTGGCCAATCCATACCTTAACCATGTTTACATGAAACCATTCCTGAATCACTTTTGAGTGATTTGGATCGTTATCTTGCTGGAACTGCCAACCATGTGGCATGTGTCATCGTGCAAAGGGCAGCATTTTATCTTTAAGAATATCTATACGAGGTCCGTTCAAAAAATAACCGAACTTTTTTTTAATTATCGGCAACGGATCGTCGTAGCGATGAGCAGTTGGCAGCACTGCAATTGTCACATCCTTCCGCCTAATGGACTATTTTCAAGTTTTTACATGTAGTTCACTTTCCGAGTTATTGCTATTTGAGTGCAACGTGTTTCAGCGTTTGTGTCCGATTTACGAGAGCAACGATGCAACGTGAAATTTTGCGTGAAACTGGGGAAAATTCGCAAAAAGAGACCATTGTTGTGGCAAGACAACTCGTGGTTCCTTCGTCATGACAATGCGTCTGCTCACTCAGCCTTGTTAATTCGCCAGTTTTGTGCCAAAAATCAGATGACTGTCCTCCCGCAGCCTCCATACTCCTCAGACCTAGCTCCCTGCGACTTTTTCTTGTTTCCAAAATTAAAATCAGTGCTGAAAGGACGCCGTTTCGACTCCATTGATGACATTAAGAAAAATTCGTCACTGGTATTGAAGGATATTCCTAAAGAAGCTTTCAGGACTGCATGGTAAAGTGGGAACACTGCTGAAACAAGTGTGCGAATAGAATAGGGGAGTACTTTGAAGGAGACAAGACCAAATATGTACACATGTATATATATTTAATACACATATTAAATTAAAAAAAATTAAAAAAAAAGTTCGGTTATTTTTTGAACAGACCTCGTATGCAAATCGATCCATAGGAGATAGATTTGATCTAAGGGACCGACTTCAGGATAAGAAAATGCTCCCCAAACAATCACTGCACTGCCTCAGTGTTTTACTGCTGGCAGTTGATGTGCAGGATTAAATATTTGACTATTAACACGCCGAATATATCTTATTCCGTCACTGCCAAATAGACTCGTGATCAAAAGTTAAGGATTTATAAAATTGGTCTGTTTCGGCCAGCGAACTGTCTTCAAATTTTGCAGAGAGATAGAGTAGGCTGTATTAACATAACATATGCAAAAAGGTGGTTCAGTTAGTACATTGCCTCTACAAGGGATGTAGCGACATTTCTTGTTTTGATGAGCATGACAGTTTGTAGAGGGAATGTGTTCCGTTGTTTCCTTATAAATGTATCGTTTCACATCCATTTTGTTACTCAGGAAATTTCTACTGATAAATTATGGCTCCTGGTGTTCATTTGGTTGATTAACAAGAGGAAGAGTTCTTAGATGTCTTGAGGAAGGCCAGTCCAAAGATGAGTTATCATCAATACTGCTAGAGGCTTCAGTTATGGTGAGGTTTTTTCATTAAAGAAGCTATAAACATGTTCGTTGTTTCCTGTATTCGTTGAATAGATTTTTTGGAGACTATCATTTTGGTCATTCTTGATAATAGAAAAGAAATATCTTCGATAGAGGATTTCCTCCCCCAATTCCGTCTCAATTGAGACTTTTAGCTTCATCGTATCATACAATTTTGCCGCATTCTTTCGATCTGTAGGGTCAAAATTCTACAGATGTAGAAGACTGTAAAGTGAGTTTTTGATATAGGGAACCAATGGTAGTAAATGCATATTTCAGGCGTTACGGGATCTTGAACGATGTGCTGCTACAGTTGCTGGACACAGTGGCGTAGCATTTGGAACCATGGTAGCTACGCCCCTGGCTGGGGATCGTACTTTTTTTTGTCCGTGAAAGAAAGTGGCCTCATCATAATCATTAAATTGGAAGAGGAGGTCCTGTGCGATCGCCGGATCTCACTTCTCTAGATTTTTCTTCCCTATAGGATCACATGAAGTCCAGATGTATGAAATCCCTGTCCAGTAGAATCTGATACAAGGTTCCAAAGCTGTCTGCAAAGAATGCGATTGCTTGTACAACAGACGCCAGGGATGTCTGAAGGAATGCGGCAAAATTTTTTGCACCTTTGTAATGCATTACGTATTGAGACTGGTGGTCTCCACTTTGAAGATTTTCTCCGAGCTGTAATTTGTTGCTATGAGGCATAATTTGTTATGGGTAAATCAATTGCTTGCTCTGAAAACGAAAGCAGCTTACAAAAACGTTCCTCGTGGGTATTACTCGTTCAAGATCTTGTGGTCCCTGAAATGGGCATTTCCAACCATTGGTTTCTTATCTCAAAATGTTGAATTTATAGTCCTCTATTGTCTGTATGATTATGGTATAACTTTGACCCTCAAGGTATGGGACTCTCTGTAGAGAGATCATTTTCCCATCTGTTCAGAGATTTTTGTTCAAATTTGGGGCATCCACTGCAGAAGGGGGAGTGTCCGCCTACACAACTTGCGCATTTGACAGAATAACGGAAACTTAATACATTGTTACATCATGATACGTCGACCAAATTTAGGGTTTATTATTGGTAGAAATAAGATTAACAATGGTCGACTAATGATGATATAACAATGTATGACGTTTTCGTTATCAGGCCTTCTGTCTAGGAGGTGGGTTGATTCGACACGAGAATGAAAAGAAATCGTACATTTAGAGTATAGTGCAAAGATAATACGTGTGGCTTATATATGGCACTTTAGGATTGCATGGGTCGTTTTGGGAGACATAATGCTGACAGTATTTCACTCTCAAATCTAAAGAGGTGACAAGAACTAAAGAAAATCAATATTTTATCGAATTTTGCGTTTCGATATGGGAGAGGGGGGATCTTGATGCCGGCTATGTATCTTCCATGGTCTGAGTAAGGCCGAAGATCCTCTAAGATGAAGATAATACGAATTCCAAATACTTGACCTGTCAAAGAATTTGGAAAACCAGAGACTTCGTATTGAAATGAGAAGGTGCCTTTAATCTTTATATTTTAAACATTTCTCGGCTTGTTGCAAAAATTTAATTTTTTCAAAAAACTTCCCCGATTTGTGCCTCGAACTCCTATTCACCTACCAAAGACTTTAATATTCTCGTGATTAGACCGAGAGTTTTCTGAGGGAGCGTTTTGGTTAATCCATCCATTTTGGTAAACTTTATTTAGTAATCAGGGATGGGCAGCGATGACTGCATAATGCAGAGTTTGCACAATCACCGTTTGTGCTATTTTTTATTCCTCGTAAGATGGGGTGTATGAGGAACAATGTTACATTAGATGAAAGAAATACCGTCCAAGTTTATGCAACTTACATTACAAATGCTTATTGTGCGATTTCCTGGTGACATGGTACATATGCATTGTCCATTTCCTCACACACTTAATTCAATGTCTGCTGTGAGTGACTGAATAGCTGCAACAAATAGGTCTTTGCCAAATCCCCAAAAGAAGAAATCACATGGGGTTAGATCGGGAGAACGTGGTGGCTCCTGTGAGAGGACAATTGTGTCCCATCAAATTTAAAATTAACTTATTAATTTAAAAAGTCCAACTTAAAGCATAATAAACTAAACCATTATAGATAATTAATTGTTTTCTTTTAAAAATGTTTTAAAATAATTTTACTTCCTTCAGTTATTTTGTGGATAAAATGCCATGAATCATAAATAATTGCCCTAGAAGTGGTCGTCAAGTAAAAAAAAAGACAAATCATTGCATGCAATTTGGAATAAAAACAGGAAATTTACTTCTAAAGAATTAAATAAAAAGTGGGAAGTAAATTATGCCTGTAAAGAATAGATTGAATTAATAGCCCCATAGGCAGAATCATTTAAAATTGGAATAACAACACAGAAACTGGACATCTGTGTTTTCAGATTAGAGTCAAATATGTATGAATTAACTGAACTCAGTATAGACTGACTGGCCAGATTATTTATGACCACCTCATCAGTACTTCGTTGGCATTGAGTCACTTTTGCCTTCAATACGGCGGCGATTCTTCTTGGTATTGACTCCACGAGATGTTGAAAGTTGATGCGAGGAATCTGACACCATGCCTGATGAATAGCACTGTCCAGTTGTGTGAGATTTGATGGTTGTGGAACCAGCTGCCTGATGGCTCTTTCAACTTCGTCCCACAAATGCTCAATTGGATTGAGATCCGGTGATTGTGGGGCCACCTAAGCAAGGTAAAATCTCCCTCATATTCTTGAACCCACTCCTATACAATGCGAGCACTGTGGTATGGCGCATTGTTTTGTTGGAAGAAACCATCTCCATTAGGATACACCATTAACATGATAGGATGAACTTCATCAGCGACGATACTTAGGTATGTTGCGCTATTCAGACGTTGTTCCACACGAACTAAAGGACCCAAATCATGCCAGGAATGCATACCCCAAACCATAACACTGGCACCACCAGCTTGAAGGGGGTTGTACTCGTGCATGTGGGGTCCATGCTTTCATGCTGTTCCCGCCAAATTCTCACTCTGCCATCTGCATGATACAACTGGAAACGTGATTCATCTGACTTTTTTCCAACGCTCGACTGTCCAATCCTTGTGTTCCTGTGCGAATTGGAGACGTTTTATCTTGTTAACTGCACTCAGCAAATGTGTTCGAACAGGCCTTCGGCTTCCATACCCCATACGGCGAACAGTGCGTTCAGAGAAGATTTGAGAGGACCCCTGATTAAGATCTGCAGTAATTTGATGCACTGTTGCTCTTCTGTTGTCTTAAACCAGTCTTGCCACTCTCCGTTCTGCCCGAACATTGACTAGTCGCTGACGGCCAAAATTCGCACGTTCAGACTCAGTTTTTCGGCTGACAGTCCAGTCTTTAAACACTTTAATAACAGCTGCTCTTGAACATATAACGAATGCAGCTATTTTGCTGATACTCGCTCCATGGCTCCGAGCGCCAACAATCATCCCATGTTCAAAGGCTGTTGAATCACGTCTTTTACCCATATCTTCAGAAACAAATCACTACTACTGTCGTGGTAAACAACCTGATTCCTTGTTTATAATGGTCTGGCCCTCTAGCAACTTCAGCGCGAAATCATAGCTAATTTGCCTACAAATGTCAGGCGGTAATAATAATCTGGCCATTCAGTGTATTTCCATTTAATTTATTTTTTTTATAACAGCCATCCTGAAGAACTTCGATATCAAGCAACCGATTGTTGAAAATGCCAGCCCAAGTACGATGGTTGTCCGGAAAGTAAAGAACGATTGGGTGTGTCTTAACAAAAAAACAAAAGATATCAAAACGAAACGTGTATTTGCAACAATACTAAACCTACACGACTTTTCTGCATAATCGCCATTGTTACTGAGGCACTTGTCATAACGAAACACAAGTTTTCAAATGCCGATGTTATAATCATCTGCTACCAATGATTGAAGCCATGAAGTTACTGCTTCTTTGAGCGCTTAATCTCGTTGGAAATGTGTTCCCCTAAGAAACCTCTTCATTTTAGGGAAAAGGTGAAGATCACTAGCGCCAAGTCGGGACTGTGATTTTCAAAAACGTCCCACTTGAAACGTTGGATGGTCAAAAACGTCCTACTTCAAACGTTGCAATTCTTATTGTGTTACTGGAGCTGCATGAGACCGAGCATTGTCATGAATCGACAGTCCCGACTTGGCACCTAGTGATGAGCATAACTTCATGGCATTGAAAAATTTGTATTATTACAAGTGGCTCAATAACAATGGCGATTATTTAGAAAAATAGTGTTAAGTTTAATATTGTTGCAAGTAGTTTTATTTTGAGATCTTTGGTTTTTTTGTTGAAATACAACCAATCATTCTTGACTTTCTGGATGACCTCGTATTAACACGAAAGCGATGTTGAAATCTTGTCTGTACGATGACATGGGGATTCTAAGTGATTGCCAATTGTCAATGGGTGTTTTTATTGTTAACTATTACAGTATAAGGATTTGCTAGTACACTTTCAGAACTTTGATATCTTATAGTTCTGTAACGAAATGAAATCGGAATTAAGTTTATATACCAGTTATCAGTAAGATAACCTCCCCAAAAATGCCGAAGTTTATTAAACTCATTGTTAATCATCTTATATATGTTCCAGAGCTTACTAAAAGATTTTTAGCGCTTGAAATTTAAGGGTTTAAAAGTGTGAATACTTTAAAAGCACTTACAGGAATCCTAAAATCGCCATTCCACCTCTGGACAAGTCGGAAATCTTAATTATCTATGATTCTTGTGATAAATACTATCTTGGGCAAAACTTCCAAAACCTTATATAATACAGATCGAGCAGAAAAACACTCTTTGATCAAGCAGTTACAGGTTAGGTTAAATTATGAACATTGATGCGACAATCGGACTCTGCAGCATATCTGGCATGATCAAGTTTAGAGCTTTGATGACGCGTTCCAGCAGTTCATCCAGGTACCGCCATTATCCATAAGAATATTTCAATCAGTTTTGATTTTGAAATCATTGAGTGTTTTTGTGTTGAACCTGTACACCACTTGGAAAAAATGATCGAACCTTCTCCCCACCAGAAACAGAGTAAGTAAATTTACTCTTAATACTGCCAAATGAGAAGCCATGTGTCGATAGCCAGTTTGGTTCACGTCTTCCCAAGTCAGTGGAATCATATGCTAATAAAATGGATATTCCAAGGGAACTAACCACCGATATATAGTACACTACTATATATCATGGTTAAGGTCACTTCTTCTGCTACACGTGTTTTTAGTTAAGAATTGGAAAAACCTGGACAAAGGCAGTGAGAAATTTTGTTCCATTGCGTGGAATTTGTTTCCTGAAGTATATCCAATGACAATTCAGCTTACTATTTGTTTTTTGTCTTTTTTTCTTTTTATTTTGTTTCATATTTTTTAAAATTTAATATTAAGGATATCCTTTTCCGAGATGGAGAAGGGTCATTGCCAATTCTTCCTTCCTCTGGAAAGAAGCAGTTTCCAGGACGTCTGTCTGAGAGCTGGCTTTCCGTCAATGATTTTTTTTTTCATTGCTATGAAGAAGATTGAGGAGGCCCCCGAGCATAGGTGATGGTAGGCTTGAGAACAATTTTTTGGCTGTTGACGATGAGCTTTAGGCTCAGAATAGAGAAATCAATTTAAGGGTATTCACAGGTAAAACTTCAGAATAGCGTTCCCTAACTTTCCGAACAAATTCGGCCAGCCTTGTCGCGTTCATAATTTTAATTTATTATTGTATCGTCTTTACCGAAAACGTATATGATTTACCTCATTTTTAAAACTTATTTAATTATAATTTCTTATAAGAAATTCACGCGGGGGGGATACGAAAAGCCTTGTGCTGGTGAGCATCAGCATTGTCAAGATACATTCTACCATTGTATGTATGATACATTCTAACGTCTAATGATGGAGAATCTAGGACGCATTTACTTAAGCGGAGGCAGCGATGTGATGAATAAGTAATACGATTTATCTTTTTTAAATTAGATTTTAAATTCTCTTTTTTTTTTTTTTTATTTTTTTTTAAGAAGTCACAGAGAATTTTTCACCAACTCGCCATCTCGTTTCCATTTCAAGCATCTCTGCTTTGCTGGAAAGCACCAAGGAGTAAGAAACCTTGGAAAACACTATACAAGAGCACGTCATACTTACAGGAATGATAAAAGGCGATTATAAAACACATTGTGATTTTTAAGGAAGAGATTAACAAATTAATTAAAAAAATTTAGAAACTGCTAAAATTTAAGAAATTAAGGATAATTTAAACGTAAATTAATATTTTTTAAATAATAGTTAAAATAAAAAGGCTGTATCTCACAGAGAAAGTTTCATCTGTGACCATAAAGTAAATCAGGTTTTGTAAAATGCCATAATAAACGCGGCAACCTGAACTTCGTCAACACCACAAATATTACATAAAACAAGACTTGACTTGTAAATGATTTGAAATCAATATCAAGAATAAGTTTTAATAATAATATAAATCATAAGATCGAAAAGATCCATCTTTTTGTTTGGCGATCTGAGTGGAATAAATTAATTTTAAATAAATAGAGAGATGCCTCCTAAAAGAAAAGCCGCAGGTAAATGGATCAATTAGATTGATCAATCAAATTGTTAAAACCAGCATAATAAAATTTTAAATTTGATCTCAAATAAAATCCGCTTGATTTTTGCATTAATTTTTCATATCATTATCTTAGGTACACATGTATCAAGTAAAAGAGGAAAACAGGATACGAAGAATACAACTGATAATCCTACAAATGACGATATTGATGGCGAAGATTTGTCGCGATTGTCGTTTCATTGGGAATGGGCAAACGAAAATGATGAATGGACATCGTATTCCAACGACAACCAGTGCCTTATTAACGATTTTTTAGAATCCAAAGATAAACACGTAAGACTCCTCTGAACCATAGTAAAGCCATGCCAGTAGTCATTCGGTATTTGTTAAAAATGCAATTTAAATATTTAGATTTATTTTTTATTACTATAAATCACCAGCCACCAAACTTTTCCAAGAGAATTAAAAAAATAAAATTTTAACCCTAGAAAACTACTCTACGTCGCAAAGGCGCCTGCGCATTTTAAATATCGCTGTCTCTTTTCATTATTAATATCTCTTCGCATGAGTAGGTTTTATGTAACTTTTGCGTTATTAACATGTTAGTTGTTTTTTTTTTAATTTTTGGATAATATCAATAAGTTTTATCATCTTTATAGGCATGATTTGATATTTCAAAATCATGACAAGTAATGAGAGTTATTCATACAGCAGTGTAAGTCAAATTACACACCGGGGAACTATGTAACAATAGATGAACAGTTAGTTGGATTCCGAGGCAGGTGCCCCATCCGGATGTATATTCCTAATAAGCCCAATAAGTATGGCATCAAAATACCTATGATTTGTGACAATGGTACAAAATATATGGTGAACGCTTTGCCATATATTGGAAAAGCCACCGATACCCAAGGATTGCCACAAGAAAAGTATTACATGAAAGAACTAATCGTAACGTGCCTATACATGGCACTAATCGTAACGTAACTTGTGATAATTGGTTCACTTCTGTACCCTTGGCCAAATTGTTACTTGCTGAACCATATAAACTCACGCTTGTTGGCACGATAAGGTCTAATAAATGGGAAATCCCCGAAGAGATGTAAAACACCTGGCATAAAATTGCATAATAGAGCTTCAACTTTATTTCATGATGTAGCGGCAAACGGTATTCAACGATAAAGGTTTTTGATAGAATCCTCAAGCCCATTCTGCAATTTCTGTTGCTGTTGAATGCCTATTTTTAATGTAGTGACATCTGAAAACCCGAAGATCACGAGCAGTCAGAATTGGTCTTCGTCATTTCCCTGGTGGAACGGTGGAAATACAAACGGTGGTATTTCAGATGTACATTTGTTAAACTGAAACTTTTTAACATTAAAACACCTAGATTTCAGCCGGGAATTTTAAATTTGTACGCTATTTTGAAATATACACTAAAGTGAGATACGTTGTAATGGGTTTTACTGTAGCACATACCTACCCATAATCCTGTTGCCAATCCGTTACACAAAAAGTGCACCCCTGCCATTAGGTGACACCACCCAAATTTGGAACCCTGTCACTGTAGAACAGGTGATCATTAACAAAAAATTAATCTCTCTGAGGAGGTTATAGGATGATTAACATTTTTTAACCCTCATTTTTATAAAAAAAAAATTGAATTCCTTGAATGCGGTATAGTTGAACGCTGTTAATACGTTTTTCAAGAGACTGAGTATTTTTATCGTATCATCCGGAAATGAAATATAATTCGTTGAAAACTCAACTAGTGTTGTGTTATGAAATAAACTTCAGATTATTGTATGTTTCATGTAATCTTCATGTATTTATTTATTTATTTATTTATTTATTTATTTATTTATTTATTTATTTATTTATTTATTGGGGTGGGGAGGGGGAATTTCCATAATTGAAGTTTGTCTACATGACCATTGTAACGTGCCTACCCAGAACTTACTATAATGATCCCGTGTTCCTTTTATAAGATCCGAATAATCAGCTAATCAACAAATCATGTGACGAGCATTGAGACCAAAACTCCAGCCTTCTATTGATTTTTCTTTAACGATTTGTTTAGGTCAGTTGTTTCTTGAAACTCTTTTCTCCGATAATTCTTTGTCTAAGAAAATGAAAGGGAGACTGCATTAAGCAGTCACCTGAAATAATTAATATTTTGAGGGAACTTTTCCTTCTATGCAAATGGTATTAGTCAAACATGCTGTTTACTTCCTAGTACAACAGTCCTTGACAATTAATCAACTGTCTAGCCGTGTCTCTGTTCTTTAAACTTCATCCCCAGATTATTATGCTGAGCGTAAATAACTTCTCTCGTGACTCCAAATATAATCATTATGATACTACCTGTTATGAGCTGATTGAATATGTTTCCTCCAATATGGCCTACAAAAAATTTGTAGCATCGTTGTTTCTTGATTTCTCTAAGGCCTTCGATTCAATTCCTCCGCCCCTTCTTATTTATAAATTTTCCACATTTCACAATATTCGGGGCCACCCTTTATACCGTCTAGAAGAATTCCTATCTGATCGACAGTATACCTTGAGCTTATTTAACAAAACATCGGCTACTTAACCCAGAATCTTGGAGTTTCTGAAGGTTCTATACTGTCCCCACTACTTTTTAATCTATTCATTAATGATCTCACTTACACATTATACCCCATACCCCATTATGCCGATGATGTCATCCTTGCTTTTACTGACAAGTCATTGCCCAACCTGCAAGACTCCATTAATAAAACCGTATCTTCCCTTAGCAAATGGAATTCCACTAATCAATTACACTTAAACCTTAATAAAACCAAATAAATGATTTTTCCATCAACCTGTGGGGTCAACTAAAACGTATTGTTTATGCCAAAGGATGTCAATATTCATCAGTCCAAGAGTGCCATTAACTGGGTGGGAAGCAATTGACTATTCTTACATACTAAATCTGATTGAATCACTACCAAATTGCACTCAACACGTTCCAAATACTTTACTCATCTATTACGATAATTACCCACTATTTCAAACATCCTCGTTCAAATACTTAGGCCATCAAATATCCCCCGACCTCTCCTGGAATGATCACATCAATGTTCTATTGAAAACTTTCTCTTTGAAACTGGGTATGATATCCTGTCTCCAATTCCTCCCCCCAAACATCCTCCTCTTGATATATTACGTGTTAGTTCACTCAAGACTGTGTTACGGTATCTAATTTTAAGGTGCATCTACAAACTTTAATTTAGTTCGTTTATTTCACTTATAAAAATGGTTCCTTAGAGTACTACTCAGACTAAACAAACCCTCTCCCGTCTCCCACCTCCTCAACTCCTATCAGATTACTACAAAATATCAACGGTACGTGGTTCAATTAGTAGTCTTCGTCTACAAAATTATTAATGGTAATCTAATTCTCTCACTACCCCGCTTACTTTGGTTCCTCAACGTCAAATGCACTCCTACCCCACCTGTAACTCCTTGCCTTTTAGAACTGCTCTCACAAAAAATAACTATCAGCGCCATTGTGTTTTTTACAATGGAGTTAGAGGGTGGTCTCTTCTCCCTGATACCCTTCGCTCTCCCATATCTTTCTCTACCTTTAAGAAAGAATTGAAAAATATATCTTTTCTAACATAGCTGTCATCAGACCTTTCTAAATCTTGGTAGATAATGTTTGACTTTTATTTTTGCTTTTATTGTTTATACTCTGTTTTGTGCGAGCTTCACAGTTAGTACCTTACTCGATAACCTGCTGTTGTTTATTGGAAAACTGTTTATAGTATGATATTAGATAATATGACAGTTATATCTATTTAATAATTTATTACTGTATTATAAATTTTTTAATTATAATTTTAATACTACCTTTACAAAGTGAAGGTATTTTCTAAATATATCACCATATAGCATGATACTGTTTATATTTTATAGTAAATTTTATAGCTATAAATAGTGATATACTCTCATTTGTTTTTCCTAATTAATGCAAAGAAAAATAGAAATACAATTCCATGTATAATGGGTACGCTTCTTCTGTATAATCCCTCTCAGGGATCCAACATGTCGGCCCTCAGCCATACAGGCCACATTAAGAAATTTTTTCTTTGTCCTTATAAAAATAAATAAATAAATAAATAAATTGCAAAAAAAAAAATTTATGCTAAGTGATTATTTTAAGCAAAGTTTTATGTGACCATAGAGTTTACCTTTAAGTAGAGTTTGTTTAATTCTATATATGTTTTGTGTTGCTTTTCCTCTATTAATAGCTTGAAATCAAGGTGGAAGGCGACCCAAACCCATATGCATTAGACTTGAATAATATGGTTCAGAAACACAAACGGAGTAAAGTGGAACACCAAATACGTTGTTGGGCTAAATATCAAAATAACAAAAGTAGGCAATTTTGTACTTGGCATGATTGCAAATAAAATGAGTTGTGAGTTAAAGATTAGCCACTCATTTTGTTATAAAAATTTATTTAAGTTTAGTTCATGTTGATTTAAATTTAAGAAAAGTAGATTATTAATACGAGAATCAATCATGTTATGAATACATAAGTCATTCATTTGATTAAAACATTATGACCTAATAGGTGGCATCTTGGTGCCTAAATAATTTTAGAGAAGTCGATAGAACAGTAACCATGATAGATATAAGGTGCATTCGTTTATTCGTTCAGTGTGATTTTTTTGCACCGAGTGTGCGCACTAGCCGTTCGAAGTAGCTCTCGTGCGGCCTGTGAGAGGTGTTCGGAGATTTCCGTGCATTTCGTTCTCGTGCGCTTCGTGTAGTCCGTGCGCGAACCAAGCGCACGAAGGTATAAGCAGGGTCATCTCGTGCGTTTTGCAATTGCAAATGGCGACCTCCAATCCAGCGAAGCTCCAGATTTCGATCACTGTCGATGATGGTCGAAATTTTGCATTCTAGTGGATAAAGAGAGTTTGTACAGATTAAAAAAAATTTCGAAAGTGAAAAAGACTTTAAAAATTTGAAATTTAGACTCTTGGGGTGATTAAAAAGGAGTTGTTGAGGCATCGCCATGTTGTTGGTTTGGCTCAAAACGCACGGACCGTTCGGTGAAAGATCGTGCACAGACACAGAAACTGCACTGAACGCACTAAACGGTAATTGCACGGGGTACACTATCGACGTCATCATCGTGCAAATCATACGAATAAATGAATGTGCCTATAGTGGAAATGCTCATAGTAATGGACAAAGAATTTCTCCAAGTTTTGTTCGTATCTGCCCTTGGTGACCCGGTAGACATTAATCCTGTATTCAGGTTTTTTTCCACACAAGTCCCAACATTTCACAGTCCATGCCAGTAACTGCATGATGACCCTCTTTTGCCATAAATCACATGGCATTCAGGGGCATAAACACGTGGTCTCTGACGTAACCTTATAAAAAAAATCACTTGGGGTCAGGTCAGATGGTCATAGAGAACACGAAAGAAGAGGAGAGTTGTGTTGAAAAGCATGTCCAATGTTATCATTATGACTACCCTCTGGCAGGTAAATCTACATGTATTACGAATTACAAACTTAGAAAGATTCTGTATCTGCTAATATGAGTGTTTCTGCTATGTCTGTCATGGTTACTGTTCCATTGCCTTCTGAAATCCCAGAGGGACTATGAATCACCCTGTATACAATGAAGAGCGATTGAATTAGAGACAGCTGGCGATATGCAAATGTAGCGCTATGAGTGGCCCTGGCAACGGAAACGGAATGACATAAGCATCAATCCGACAATCTAAGGAGTAATGTGACAAATCAGTAATAGTCAGGCACAATATGGGTAAGACGAAGATCTAAGCACATTTGATCATGGGCAAATTGTTGGGACCCGATGAATGGGTCACTCCATCTTCGAAGTCGTGCAGGCACTGGAATTTTCACGGGCCACTGTGTCACTGGTGTACCGTGAGTACATTGAATCCATTAAAACCATCCCTGCAAGGACTAACTGCCATGGACAACAGCATGTGGATGAGCTGGGTCGTTGCCGGCTAGCTCACATTGTAACGGTGGAAAAACAGGCCACAGTACAACAGATCATTCGGCAGTTTAACGCTGGTGCACAGAAATGTGTAAACAGCCAAACAATCCAAGACCATCTCCTCGTTAAGGGGTACAGAAGCTATCATCCCAGATCACAGGGCTCAATGAGTAGCATGGGCACGGGAACATCACCACTGGACCCGAGACATGTGGAAGAAAGTTGCCTGGATTTATAAGTCGAGATTCATGTTGGTATATCGTGATGGCAGGGCATGAGTATGTACGGCATCATCCCTCGCAGGTGAACGTTACTGGGATATCCTTGACGATCATGTTCTCCTGCTTGTTTGACGATGGATACCTCCTCCTGTAACAAGGCATTGCACCGTGCCATCGCTCCTGAATTATATCCGGATGGTTGGATGAACACTCAACAGATGTGACCTCGCTTCCTGGCCCAGCTAGATCAGCTGACCTTGAGCACATGAGCACATGCCATTTAGAGAGATGTTCGAGCCTCAGACTTCTCTCCATCAAATCTTTGTGAACTGTGGGAGTTTGTTCACGAGTCGTGGGTTCGTATGGCTTCCCAAAGCTTCCTGTGTCTTGATGAATCCATGTAGAGACGAATCTCTGCCGTAATCATAGCGAAAGATGGTGCTATACGATACTGGACAGGTATCTCTAATTCAGTTGCTGTTCAGTGTATGTGAGACTGTTTTGGTAAGTGGACAGGGTTTGCTTTAGGGAGATTAATTATTGAGTCCCCGAGACCCCATGTATTTTAGTTATTGGGTCCCCTCTTATTTATTTAGCGCACACTTTTAAAATAAAATTACGTTCATTACTAATATTTTTTTCTACTCTTTCAATGCCCTTTGAATATTACTAGTAACCGAAGGTGAATCAGATGAAACTAAAAAGTCAGTCATTACTCTGGGCCTTGCTGTCAAGAATTTCATTTTCACTCTGCTTTTATGTCAAAAAACCTGGCTATGATGTCGGTGATCACATCTTACATCTTAGCCAATTAACTATTAAAAATCGCAACAATCATAGGGAATTTTACAATCTAACTTGACCAGACAAGAAACCCACGATATAAATTTAGCGTCTTCCCGAACGCTTAAAAATTCCAAAATCACTCCAACTGATAAGTATTAGCGTAATTTATGCTAAATTTAGCGTTAACGTCAACCCTGTAAGTGGAGAAGGTTTTGATCTTAGTGATAATGTATATCAAATGTATACCAAATGGCATACAGCAGCAGAACATTGCTCACCCACATAACAGCCATTGTTCAACAGTTCTGCCTGGTATTGATATCCTACCACGATCTGTGGGGTCACCAGAACTTTTGCAAATAGAACACATGTCAGACCATCTGGGCAGGTGTTTTTGCTGGTGCCTGCAACTTGTGATGACCTTGTTGAATTTCGTTGAGCATCTGCAGGAACTGTGGGAAAAGTCTCGGTAGCAATGCGACCTCTATTATCCATGTGTGTGAGATTTTGCAAGAGGAATGATGGAAAATTCCACTTTCAGTCAGACATCTCTGGATGGTCCCGTGGGACATTGCTCTTGCTAGAAATGGCCACACACACAATCATTATCTGTGTGGATGTTGAGATTGGATACACTGTCTCATATCTGTCTCACGGTCTGTGGTGCGACACTGGTTGCCAGAACCTTGTCTACTTGGTGTGCAGCTCCCTCTCTCCATGCTGCAATACACCGTGTCACGGTGCTCACTCCATGGTTCACATGATAACTATTTGTCGAGCAGACCAACCAGACAACTATTCGGCCCCTTTCAAACAGCGCCAAATGATGAAACTGAAGTTGCTGTCGATGGCCGGGCATCCTATATGCACGCATTTTATCTGCATCAGTGTGACATGGATACATGAATGTCACGAGCTCTGGTTTACGTCATTCAGACGTCGCTAACATCACTTAAACATGTCTCTGGTACTATGTATTGGCAAAATGTTTTGTTCCTGTGATATTTATTGGGGAGTGTTTCACTTTCTCTGTCCAATAGTGTATATCAAGACTAAAGCTAATTTTTAATTTTTTTTTTTTTAATACATATTTTGGATTTAGATTGGAGCCTTTGGAATTGGAGAGATGCAGATGATGAAGAAGCGTCAGAACATTATTATTCAGCTGAAAATACTATGCATTTAGAATCGGCTTTAAAGAAGAATATCAACAATTTTACATTGAAAATAGGAAGAAAAAAATATAATATTGACTTAGAAAACCTTACGCAAACTGCTGCATCTAAAGATGCAGATACATACGAAATTAAACATTTGGAAAAACGTAAGTTCTCTTAGAATAATTATTGATCAAACATGATTTGTTATAAATAGCATGAGCTAGAATTTATTCTATTTTTTGGAAGTCTTTTAACGTGGCTACACATTATACTGTGGTTTTAAATGAAAAGAATTGATTTCTTATAGTACGACATAATTGGAACAAAGTAACCTATCAAGTTTTTAAAAATCATCGTTTCTCTTTCTGATGATTGGAAGAATATTGGGTGTACAAATATGTTTACATCGTTTGCTAATACAGAAGGTTGATTACGATCTTGGTAACAATTAATTGTGTGAATGCTGCGAATCACATTCATCTGCACGTGACAGAAAGCATGTGAAATTATATCTGCATTATTGTCTTTCATTTGAAAGCAGTAAATATTGTGAAAAAATTTCTCTGAAAATCACCCCTTACGGGAAGGGTACATTACTGCCCTTTCCGATGCTAATTACAGGTATTCTGCTATAATCAGCATATGTAAAACACAAAATTTCTGTTTCAAAGAAAGGCACGTCGGCATTACTGAATGGAAAAGGAAAATCCTGGGAAGGGTAATTCCAACTAGTCAGAAATAGCCAAATCCTTGAGTTCCCACAAGCCGAACACCACAGGTCGTTCGAAAGATCAAGCAGCTTATCCAGTGTGAAAATCTAGCAACCCAAAAAGATTACAAACATTGTAGGTACTTTCACAGGCACCATAAATAAAATAAACAAAGTTTGCAAGTGGAAAAGCACCACAAGAGTCGTGTTCATAAGCTCCTGTTGCTTGTGGTTATACGTTCTTACCTCGATTACAGTATGGTATTTTGGGGGAGCTCGAGGAAAGTAAATATACAAAGAATTACTGTAGCTTATACAGTAATAAGGTTATTCGAACAGCCTATAACCTCAATAAATATGTATCCAAAATAACATACCGACATTAGAAATTATAAGGAAAATTGGAATTGTTGATGAATTGTCCAACGCTCTATGAAGTGATGATCACCCGGCTTCTTTTATTCGAAACTGGGCGTGTATGGGAAACCAATATCGAAAGACTCGTTTTGGCAAGATACAACTCCCACATAGAATTACAAATTATCTTCAACACCATTTTTCGTACAATACCATCAATCATTGGAATGAACTTACGTACGAATTGCGCCGCCTTGCATTGGAATGTAAAGCTCAAACTTGTTTAATGACTTGCCATCATTTTAAAAGCCAATTGACAAATTTAAATATTGATAATAAGAATGGAGTTTAATCTCCTGAATATGTAATCTTAATTTTAATTTACGTCTCGAAGGCGTACTTAATCAATAATAATAATAATAATAATAATAATAATAATAATAATAATAATAA
>JAHWFO010028926.1:1680525-1758838 GCA_023313115.1 Rhysida immarginata | reverse complement strand
AATAATAATAATAATAATAATAATAATAATAATAATAATAATAATAATAATACCTATTCTCCTCTTTGATCAACATTTCTACAGTCATTAACTCATTACTCATTCCATTCCTCAATTTGTCTGCTCCTTGCTCATTTGCCAGCGTCCTTCATATACCAGCCCCATAATTATAACTTTATTCAGTATTTCTTAAACTTTTTGACTTGCAACCCCCTTTCACACTTAAAAATTCCAAAGGATCCTGAAACATAGGTATCTTAATATGTTTTATATGCTCCATGTTCTAATAGCTTTTATCCTATTTGAATAAAAATATTTAATACATAGAAAATTTATAAAACAATTGAAAAATTAGTCATCCATCAAATTTTCTGCAACCCCCACCACCCAGGAATTTTTTGCGACCCACACTTAAAGAAACACTACTCTCATTCACTAAGCTCTGATCCGTCTCATGATAAATACAGGGTGGTCAAAAATGTCTATAGCCTTCATATTACTTGATAGCTTTCAAAACCTGTTAATGCCAACAAATATGAAGTCATTGGTGAGCTCTCTGTTGATTACAATCTGATGACCTGATTATACAAAATAGGACCAATTTATCTTTTACAAAATTTATTTCGTAAACTGTAACAGGGAGGGACTAATTTCCAATTACAAACTCGTTCCGCATTTAATTATGAACACAATAAAAAAAGAAATGCATCATAATTAGATGAATAGATCACTTCAAACATTTCTACATGCAAATCAAGTCACATACCCATCGAGTTTTGCAAATTTCTGGAGCTTTCCACAAAACATCATCTTCCTCTTTACGAGGGGGCGGTCATAAAGTCTAATGCTAATACAATAACAGTCAAACTTAGGATAAATAGGCTTCACATTATTCACCTCCACCAATAATAATAATATACTACTCAATATACTACCTCCACCAGTACTAATAATATAATACTTTTGTGGAAGTTCTTGAAACGTGTGTTATAGTCCTTTGAAGATATGGGCCGAAGTTCAGCCTTTACATTCGAAATCGATGTTTTTTCAGAGCGGACTTGAGTTTGGGGAACAGGAAAAAGTCAGGAGGAGACAAATCAAGAGAATACGGAGGATGGCTCACCTCTCTGATTTGATGTTTGGTCACAGAGAAAAGCCTCAACAAAAAAAAAACTTTACTTTGAGTCTTTGCTCCATCATGAAGTTGGAACAACAGCTGATACACCTGCGTTTGACGTGTCAGGATATGAACAGCTTACACAGTCGATCAGTCGATGCGGGGGGCCCCCCCCCCCCCTGCGCAGATGGTTGGTTATCCTTGGGTAGTGATACATTCCTACACATTTGCATTTGCGTGCTACACGTAGTCCTGGAATTTAATAGACACAGTTTGTATAGTGAATGATTTTTCCAGTCTCTTGAATTTCATTATATGGAGGTTCTGTTGTTTCGGCTTTTAAATGCCTTATTTAAGGCTCTTAATATTATTATTGTTTTTATTCCTGTGCATTATTAGCATCCTTAGAAACTAAAACTGGTTCCAAATCAAAAAAAATGCAGGTTGAAGAGAAGAATGAAAACAATAAAAAAGATGCAGGTGCTCTATATTCATATTGTCATGTTTCCTTTAATTTCTTCAACATTCAGTAATATTTAATACAAATCCTATTTATATATTTTACAAAATATTTAGAAGTTAAATCTGCACATACCAAGAAGGCACCGGTTGACTCTGAATGTAAAGAAAAAATTGGAAAAGCTCATGTTTTTATTGAAGACGACGATGTTTTTGATGTAATGCTTAATCAGGTCAGTAATATTTTGTCAGTATATTCCCTCTAAAAGTTAAGCATGGAGCAGAGAATTGGGTGTTACTTACATAGTTTTAAGTATCTTTATGTGAAAATACATACCAATGTCCAGTGATGCAATTGCTATGTGAACATGAGTAAGCCCAAAGAGAAAGAGCTTAATGATCCATTTTGGAGTGAACCAAAACCAAATGAGCTGTTGACAGTTCTTGGCGTGACCTGGAGGAGGTTGGTGAGCTGCTGTTGCTGTTATCCCAATAGTATCCCACAGATGCTCAATTAGAATGAACTTTGGGCTTACTGTCTCTAAGCTGAAACAGATGGCTTAAGGTCTGACATAGTGGTCAAGAATTTCATCTGGAAATCATAAAGCTTTTACAGTGCTGCCTACAAACACATGGAGATTGGTGCTGCCACCCAATGAAAAGCCAACCCAAACTGTCATATCTCCGCTTCCAAAGTAATAACTTTTGGTATCTGATTCCGGGCTCTTTCTAGATAGGCAGACATTTGTTGTCTGATTCCATTGAGAATCTGGGATCGTCTGTAAAAAGGATATTGTTCTGCTGATCTCTGGTCCACTTGATAGGGTCTTCACTCGGGTGTAATTGTCATGTCTGTGTGCTGTCTGCTGTGGCATGCATCTTACTGATCATCATATTGATACTTATCTTCTTATGGTTGCAATACTGTTGATTTGGCGATGTTTAGCCAATTTGCCTATTTAGCGGTTGTTGGAAGGATTGTTACTCTAGGATGGCCCGTACTTTGGAAATGAGTCCATAACCGTGAGATCACAGAATGATGAAACCAATGGAGCGGGCAACTTCTGTGATGGATTGGGTAAAACTAATTTTCCAGCAGGTTGTCACGTTATTTCATCATCCAAACATCGTCTATCGGACAAGATGAACGATATGCCTTTTCTCAGTTGATATGATAACCACCAAAAGGAAATTCTCCTTTTATCCAGTTGTTTGCTTTACATATTTCTGGCTGCCTCAATCATTATTTCAGAAACATTTCCACAGTTGCATGTTCTGATGCAACATTGCAGATAATTTGGTTGAAAACTATCAATGGGTTTAAATGTTATTGCCAAATTTGCATTTTGTGCTTAACTTTTGAAAGGGGGTGTAAAAGCAGTAAATATTAAATAAATTTTTTAAATTATATTTGTAATACGTGCATGATTTCTGTTTTTATATTTGTATTTTGATGTAGACAAATTTACAGTTTAACAACAATAAATATTATTTAATCCAACTGTTAGAAGATAATAAAGCCCCTACATATAGTGTTTGGATGCGTTGGGGACGAGTAGGAAAGAAAGGGCAGAATAGTCTTACCAATTGTGGCAAAGACCTGGAAAAGGCAAAATCGGTTTTCAAGGCAAAGTACGTTCTTAAAGTAAACATAAAAATTTTAAATATTTTAATAAAGTTTATTTTATTGCATACTTTAAACTATTGCTTACAGTCAAAGTTTCTTTCTAGGTTTTCTGATAAAACCAAAAACAAATGGGAAGAGAGACATGAATTTGTAAAAGTTCCTGGAAAATATGATTTATTACAAATGGATTATAGTGATGTGGTAATAAGCAAGTGAAATTATTGAATAATGTAACATTGCATCTTGAATTACACGGTTGGCCATGGAGATTGCTACATCCTCTTTCTGTACTAGAAATTTTATTAAACTATCACAGGTGAATAGTGATTAGTCTTTCATTCATCAAGGGTGCATTGTTTAGCATATGCAAACACAATCCCTAACAGAGAAGAGCTTCTTTTCTTGGCTATACAGGCAGTGATGCTATCATAAAGAATAGAATGAGGAGTCTCTGCTTATATCAGCAGGTAGTGCCGATGGTATAGAATGGGAAAATCAAAAGACTTGAAAATTCTTGAAAAAAAGCATTATTGTGAGGCTTGTGTCATGATAACTAAGACAGCACAGCCAACTGCTATCAAAGAGCAAGATCTCTAAAGTGTTTAATTCATGGAAGCAGAACCTGCAATGTTTGCCGCAATGCCTACATTGTGCATTGATGGTATCTCAGAAGGCTTGTGCAACGACAACGAAGATCTACGTGCAGCAACTGATGGAAGTGTTCAATGAAGGTTTGTCCATATATACCAGAACAAAATGCGCAGGAAATTGAAGTGTATAGAGATAGCGAACCGAGTGCCTGTGTGGAAGCCTCTCAATTCAGCAAAAAGTGCATCTGCAGTGGCTTAAGAAGTGGCACGGCTGGACAATAAATGCCTGGGAAAGGGTAATGTGGCTGGACAAGTCATGTTGAATGTTATTCTGTACTGATGGCTGACACAGTGCGGTGGCAGGCCCATGAAGCAATGGACCCATCCCATCTTGTCTCGAACTGGTGGAACTGTCATTTTGTGAGGTATGTTTTGTTGTTTGATACGGGCCCCCTGATATTCCTTCATCCAAAGAGTACCGGAACGTTCTTGCTATTTTGCACATTTTCCCTGCTTGTGACGGTCCATCATGAATGAAAATTCTGCTGTCCATGTGTAAGAATGGCTCAACTTTACAGCAACTGAAGGTCTCTATGATGAATATGTGGGCATTATTTGATCAGAGTGCAGTGTAAAACTTTGTAGAATTGATGCTTAACCATAAACATGCTGTCATTCAGTCGGACAGAAGCCTTACAGCACATTGAATCGATGTTTCTAATTTTTTGGTCAGGCAGTGCAGATCATCCAGTGTTTGGATTGTTGATGGTGGTGTAAACGTCATCCCATCAGTTCTCATACATGTTCAATAGGGGCTCAAATCTGGAGATCTGATTTGTCAAGGAATGGTGTCTACATTTTGTAGAATTGTTGGAAATTCGAACTATATGGGAACGACCATCTTGTGCAGTAAACAAAATTGGGCCATACAATTTCATTGACATATTGCTCTGCTATCTCTGTTCCTTCAAGAACCACAAGATGTGACCACCTAAGGTTAGAATACAACAGGCTGGGACCAAGATGTGACCACCTGAATTTTAATCTTCCAGCCTGTTGTGTGGCCTTGTCCCCTGTACATGTTGTGTTGCCAACATATCACTCAGTGCCCTGTATATGTTGTGTTGCCAAATGTCACTTTAATCATCTGCATTGCGTCATCTACACCATTGCGAATGGATGACTCTTTCTGGGTGTAACAATTTCCATGCCAGTAATGTAGTAGTAGGGATTAAAAACTGGATATATTTATACATATAAAATGTTTAAATTTTGCTTTGTTTTTTTTTTCTTTTTTAATTCATCTGCAGCCTGATAGCAAGGAGGTCATTCCAAAGAAACCTACATCGATTCCCGACTCCAAATTAGATATCAAAGTTAAGGTAAAAAAAAAAATAAAAATTAAAAAAAAAATTTATTTCAATTCGATCATTTTAAAGTGTGAAGAAAGTATTGAAATATGTTACTCAAAGCACCCTCTTTGGAATATTTTTCAAAATGATGATGACTGGTTGTGCCTTTTTTTTTTCAAAAATTTATTTCAGCCATGTTAGCTTACAATTTCATAGGTTGTGCCTTTCTTTCATATCTAAAAATCTAAGCATTGTAACCTCTGGTCAGAGTGGCAAACCACATAGAATTCACATGCAGTAGCCAAGCTTTGATCTCATTGAATAACGAATTGTAAATTGCAGTGTTTAAATTTGCAGTGGCCCAGAGCTATTGGTGGTGGTGACGAGCTAGATACAGTACTCGTGGTCACTAGATCGAATCCAAATCGCAGAATTTTTCCTTCCTTTTTTCATGTTAATTTCTTTATCTTATGTTGGAGCATTAACTCCTGAGGCGGGTTCTTTATCTTAGCAGCTTCGTCAGCTGGTTGACATTGGCACTAGATGATGACGTCATATCATTGTTTCAGCCTAGCGTTCTTCTTGATTTTCCATTCGATGACGTCATCATTGGGTGTCTCTACCAGTCGGCTGGCAAATCCGGCCAAGATAAAGACCCGCCTCTGTTCTTTGTTATTACTTTCTAAAATGGCTCTTTTTAGAAAGAAATTTCATATTTTTCTTTGATTTTACTTCAGTCACTGCTTCTCAATAATGATGCTCACTTACCATATATACACAGTTGTGCGAAAAATTCTATTCCTACAAAACAATGAGCAACACTGAGTAGGTTTATATAAATTTTGTGGCCGGATGTTATATAAACACTCATCTGCTGGAATGGGGTATGAGAGAAAACTGTGTGCAACAAGTCAGCAAAGAAAATTTTTACTCTGCTTAAACTTCTGAAATGGACATAGAAATTTGTATATTGTACTATCAAACAATACAATGATATCTCAAGTGTGGATGATAAGGCGAGGAGCAGTCATCCTCGCACCTCAAGAACTCCTGCAACCATTAAAGCAGTGTATGAGAGAACTCAGTGAAATCCCTCCACAAACGGAAAATCTAGTCTTGGGAGATGAAGATACCAAAAAAACAATGTCTAGTATCATCAAGCAAGACCTCGGGCTTGGGGCTTATCTAAGATGACTGGTCAGCACGTAATAGCTGCTTTACATGACATCAGGATGCCCAACAAGATGCAAATGGGTAATTCCAGCTCAAGTGATCAAGGTGTTCACGCTCACCATCACCAATTTTGCTGAAACTTGATGTGGATATAGATCCATCCTAGGTATGAACCTATGCAAAATTTCAGACCTCAATATAGAATGTGTGGAAAAACTATGGCCTTCTGTTTTGAGGGCTTGCCAATGAATTCGTAACGAAACGAACAAAACTCAATGTTTGGATCTTTATTACTAAAAGGCAAAACACAGCTAGAACCTCTTACTCGCTTGTCTTGTACAACTTTTTGCCCTGAATTAGAAAAACATGGTTTGGTTGGATAAGGTTGAACTTTGTGAAAAATCATACATGATCCAATGCAGCATTGATATGGTGCAATTTGAGAATAAGTATTATCAAGGTGGACAAGAAGAAAAAACATCATCAGGTTGATCATTAATGTCACCAAGAACTATAACAGCTATAATGTGATGCATATTGCTTAAAAAATTTGTGTTTACTGTGCAATTTTGTTAATTCCATGTAAAAGTTTAATGTGTATACTTTTTCAGAATAAAATTTGAAACTATTTACCGTAAATCCTCTACTACAATGCGGCCCCTTGTATAATGCGATCCCCATTTTTGACTCCTCGCGAGAAATAAAATGTGCAAAAATATACAAAAAAAAAATCTTTATTTTTAAATTTTTAAATAATCTGCATCTTTACAATTCAAAAACCTTCAAAATCTGATTCATCTGTGTCTTCGAAAAGGTCTTTCCAATCTTCCTCAGTTAACTTGGCATCTGTATCCCAGTCTTCTTCCTCTGAAACATTGGCTGCATATAATTGGAAACAGCATTCAAGAAAAATTTAATTCAATGAAGCAATGATTATGAACAGCACAGGCTTGGGAACTAAGACGAAGAAACCCAACAAAGGCTTTTCTTTCCTGCTATGTTTATCACAAGTACAAAGCTTGAAGCCAACTGAGTTTCACTCTACATTGGCATTTTGTTACATTGCTTAGTGTAACCCTTGTCAAAGAATGTTTGTAGCTGATAGGCTCATTTGACAAAAATACAAATTATTCATTGTAATTCTTGTCCTCTTGACAATATAAAATTAGCATTACTGCCATAGTGAATCATGAGTGATTTTTCATGAAGTTCAACCTTATATTTTACCCCTTTGCTGTGCCAAATGCAACAGTGGCCTAAATAATTCTAGAAGAAGAAAATGTGCTCTTTCCAATGGTAATAGAAAAAATAATTTCTGAGATGACGTATTTCACCTAATTTGAATTTGAAATTACCTCACTTTTGGCAATTTTACATTTGGTACCATATGGGTGTTCCAATATAATACAAGGTACGTAATTGTTTATGAATAAAGCTATTCTAGTAGGGTACTGTGGTAAGCATTCTTAATAAATCTGCCAAGTGACAGCTTCCTATTGTTTTCCATTCCCGAGATATTTGTCCCTAAAATGAGGACTAAAATTTACATAATTTACTCTGTAGATTTTTCTAGGCACTTTGACCTGTACTGCTGACTCCTAAAGTTTTGTTTATCCAACCAAACCATGTTTTTCTGATTCAGGGCAAAAGTTGTACAAGTCAAGCAAGTAAGAGATCCTAGCTATTTTTTGCTTTTTAGTAATAAAGACCCAAACATTGAGATTTGTTCGTTTCTTCGTGCATTCATCGACAAGCCCTCAAAACAGAAGGCCATAGTTTTATACACACTTGATGTTGTGACCTGAAATTTTGCACAGGTTCATATCTAAATGGGGTCTGATTCCACACTAAGTTTCAGCAAAATTGGAAATGGTGAGCGTGGGCGACTTAAAAAATCTGATCACTTGGGATGGAATGACCCAAATGCATACTTCAACGGCACGTGGATGGAGGACACCATCGAATATTGTTTACGAACGAAAAATTTTTTACTGTTGAAGAAAAATTCAATAGGCAAAATGATGACCGTGTGTATGTTTAGAGCTCTCGAAAAGCCTCTGAGAAGATTAAAAAGTGCGGAGAGGCTGACACATGGTGTCGGTGATTGGTGGTTTGATGGGGAGTGGGTTAGCATGGAGTGACCAAATTGCATTGTTATTTTGCAAATCATCCAATATTTGTTTATGTTGCCTGAAACAAAAAAAAAAATATTTTCCTTAATCAGACAATAAAGGATCTAATGAATGCAACTTTGATTTAGAATATTAGAATATGTCAAATTTGCAAGGTGTCAAAACGAAGGCTGCGAATTATCAAATGGACATTTTAGAACAAGTTATTAAGCCCCTTAAAAATATCTTATTTTCTGGAAAGCAATGGGTCTTTCAGCAAACATTTACATCCATCCACAATTTACCCGATTTCATCGCTTGAAGATTGACCCTTGGGAAACCCTGATCTTAACTGCCTTCTTTCGTCTTTGAAACATTTTGGAGGAGAAGGTTGCTCAAAACCCCACCACAATATTGAGAACTTGAAGGCAGATCTTGTTGCTGCATCAGCTTCCATACCCTTGGCAGTAGTGCGTGCTGCCATCGATAAGTAGCCGGACTGTTTGAAACGTTGTATACGTGCTAAAGATGGCCATTTTGAATAATTTTTGAGATGTATATATTCTACAAGGATGTGGCAGTAAAGAAAATATTACTTTTTTCTTTTTTTTTTTTTTTTTTTTTTGCAATGTGCTCATTGGGACAGAACTTTTGGCAAGAGTATGTAGTGTTGTTACGTGCCTAACTAGCCCCATAACAGCACACTCACACTTCCCACTAAAACTTGCCAACCCGTCCATCCCTTAAACCCCAAAACTGCCAAACTGACACTGAATTAAACACAGAGAAAGGAGCCCCATCCCCTTTAAAAATAAGGAGCATTGGTTCCAAATAAATCTGTTCTTTTATTACAAAAGCAAAAAATATTATTAAGGATTACAAGGACACAGATTAAATTGGAAATAAAACGATTACAAATAGTTAAGAAAATTATACAATAAGTAAATGTCAACATTAACTGCAGCTGATTAAAACTGAGTAAGCAAATACTGTTCGTAAAAACAACGAGGCTTCATAAAATCACATTGGTAACTACACGGCCGGAGCAGGAACAACATCCGAAAAAGACATCAGAAAAGCAGCTTCCAGATTCAAAATCCGATGATCGTCAAAAGGCAAAACATGACAAACTGAAGAGAAACACACGCCGCAACACCCGGGAGACACAGCTGAAACATCGAACATGAGGAGTCTGCAAAAGAAAAATGGGGTGCAAGCATAGCAAAAGGGATAGGGTTAAGCCTAATGTACGGGAATTCTATAGAGAAATTAATTATAATAATATTTAGGGCAACAGAAAAGATAGTATTAATAATATTAGTAAAGAAATAGGCAAAACCGAATATTATCCAGGTGCATCACAGGACTCCTCGGGCTGGTGGCGGTAGAAGACTGAAAATCATCGTGACGACATTACTAAATAGTACGTGACTGACGAGGTCTACGCCACTGCGGAAGGCTCAAATTCGAACAGTACGTGCAGATCATCCGGACTACTAAGGAAAACCTTTCAAAATAACGGTGGTGACGAACCACTGCTGCGACAGGTGAGACACATCAGGAAGCCGGTGGCAACATCGCTCCAGCAATGGTCTGAAAATATGGGATCAATTAAACATGGAAACAAATAGCTTCTCGCTAACCGACCGTCGACGGACAAGGAACTCGAGTGCCCCGAAATCCATCCTAAAAGACGGCAGCATCAAAACTCAGAACGATTGCAAATACTGGAAAAGCCATGAAGAAACAAGTGGGATCCAACTTCAGGCCAGAATCGCGGCACCTAACTGACTGAAACATTTTTCTAAAAATTCAAAACGGCTAAAATTTCTAATGCATGCGCAACCAAACCTCCGCGCACATAAGCAAACAGCACATCATGCGAGAAAGAGTGGGCAACAATCAACACCAAGATGAGTATTATTGCATCCTGAATAAAATAATTAAATGGTTTTAAAATAAAAAAAGCGCCAAATGACACATAAATAATTATGTCCAAAAAAAATTAAAAAAAAATTATCGCAAGGTAAAAGCAAGAAATAACATTACCAACAAATTAAGCCCATAACAGTGTATACAAGTCAAGAAATTTAAGTCTTAAAATGTATCCTAAAAAACAAGAGTCTGTTTATAAACAGGGAGGACATGTTAATAAAAATGTATGCTTTAATAAGTTCCATAAATCTTTCTATAAACTTCTATAGTCAAACCATAAGATCTAAATCCCTTCGTGGAATGAGTGATTAACAAAAAAGTAGAAGTAACAAACTAAATTAACAGTTAAAAAGGGAAGTTAATATTCAGACATGACTTAATATCATACTTCCTCCATTCAAGAATTATCACATGTACGCCCCCTCCCCCCGTTTTTTTTTTTATTGACACTTGGCACAAATTCACAAATACGTTAAATCATGGTTATTAGAAGTTAGTGGTTGGTCAACTCCTCCTCAAAAGGCTATTAGCGCCAAAGGATACCACCAGATGGCATTGAAGGGCACTAGTAGTCTATTTTTAATATATGTAGAAGCTGAATTAAAGCAATTTTTTTTTATTTTTTTAAATTTTATTTCAATTTACATAATCAAAAAATTAAACTTAGGGAATATAAAATACAGAAGACAATCTTGCAATTCAGAGTAATTTTTAAAAGTATTTTTTAATGTCCACGAATATTTTTTTGTCATTACAATTTAGATAAAACATCTTATATTTAATTAATAATAAATATATTTTTTAAAATTATAAAAAAATTGTAATTGTTGAATAATAATTTTTAACTTAATAAAATAAGAAAATGTAAAAGAGTAAACAAAATAGATAATGAAAAGCATAAAACAATTAACAGCAATAGAATCATCATCAAATTAGTAAAATTTCTAGATATTTTTATATACATCATAGTTTATTTTTAATTAACTCATAAAAAATTTAGTGTCAGTAAAAGAACAATAGAAACAATCAAAACTGATATAATGATCACATTTTTACAATGGACACTAACAAAATTTATACCCAAACAGAAGATTCACCTATGGGAGTCCATCATGTATCATCTATCATCACAAATATTTATATAAAACATATGGAATACTAATAATAAAATAACTCAACACAAACAAAATATATAAATTTACTTAAGATGTTGAGATGACATTCCACCAGTAACTCTATACAAACAATAATAAAACACCTAGAAGATATACACCCATTAACTTTTACAACCAATAAGATGAAGAATAATAAAATATTAAAATTTGAGGCATAAGAAAAACCCAAATAAGGCCCACATTAAAAATTACCAAAATTAAAAAAATAATTTCTCAAACCTATATTAACTACAGATAGAAAAACAACAGCCAAACAAATTGATGCCAAAAATTGTCCCAATATAAACTGCAAGATGTATGCCAGAAAAATGGATCATCAGCAACACTGTATATCAAGAATACAAACTATTAAGGAAAAAAAAAAAACAAATCCACACCGAATAAATAAATTACACTTTCTGCCACAATACAAGTTAAAAATCATTAATCAATAATAATAAGTTGTTATAATAAAAAAAATTACAATTTGGATAGCTTTTTGGCATTTTTCATTTTCTGTCTTTCTTGAGATTGTTGATTAATGTGTCTATCCAGGTACTACACACCTAAAAGGCATTTTAATAATTAAATATGGTGAGAGAATTAGCAGGAGAAATGAGTACTGACGAAGCTCTTCATTGAAACTAAGCTTAATGCATGGCGATCAATAGACTACTAACGACATCGAAGCCACCTAGTGGGAGCAGTTTTCCCCAATTACGTTTTTAGCGTCGAGAACAAAGGAGTTGACCAACCACTAACTTCTAATAACCATGGTTAAATTATAGATCTAACATTCATAAACCAGCTTTTCAAAGGATTTTGTCCATGTTCATTGGGGACTGAGAAAATACTGCTATTGTGATCACCCGTGTTTGGTTGTCTGAGATTTTATTGTGGACATTAAATTTGAGAACGAGCAAATTCGAACAACGAGTAATCTGAGGGAGGACTTTCAGCGAAAGTGACATATCTGTGGCATGAAAAAAAACTGAATGCACCCTATCATCGAGCTCTACTCACATGCGAGTTTCTTGTGAAAAAAACCTTGATTTCGCTTCCACTTTCAAACTGCTTATTAGATTTAGCTCTTGCAGGCTTTGCCCTCTTTCCAAAAATAAAGATCCTGTTGAAAAGTCGCCATTTTGTTACGATTGAGCAGATCCAGTGCCAGTCGCAGAAGATGCTTGACTCGTTTCAACAAAAAGAACAATCCTGAAGTGGCAGGAACGCTAGACTCATTGCATAGCTTCGCACGGGGACTATTTTGAAGGAGATACTGTGTAAATGTGTTTAAATAAAGTACTTTCTCTTTAAATGAACCAGTCCCAGAACTTTTCGATCGCACCTCGTACATTTGTTCAATTATTTTTTTTTTGTAAAAAATTGGGGTGAATGTTGTGCCTATTTTTGTTTTCAAGTGTATGCAAGCATACTAAAGAAAGTGACTAGCTTATTAGGATTGACAATGGAGCCTTAATAATTTAAAAACAGAAACAAGATATAAAGAATACATAAGATGCAATATAAGACTGAAAAATAAGCTTTATGCAGTATAAACGAGATAAAAACACCTGGGAAAAATGAAGAATTGTGACAATAAAGAATTAATAATATATGATAGATTGAACTTAAAGGAGTTTCTTTATATTAATAATCTCAGTTGAATACTTTATTTGTTTTTTTGTTTATATAGTTAAACCTCGTTAATAAGTTTTTTTGTGGGACCAAACATTTTTATCTTATTATCCACAAATGAAATAGAATTTGCTGAAAACCCCATTAGTATTGGTTATGAAATAAGGTCAAAACTATTGTATTTTACATACAATTTTTACACATTTATTTTAGATTTCAAGGAAAAAAAACTACGTTATCAAAGTCTAGCTACATGAACGTATTTAATTGTTTAATATTACATGCTTTACAGAACTATACAACTGTAAAAGCTCAAGTGGAACATCAACCATATAGAATAAATGACTGAATTTCAAATAAAATCGATGCATATGTTTATTTGATTTTAAAGGCGCAGATTTTTCTACAATCCCATGTTCATCACAGTCTTCCTCCTTTTCAGTTCTGTCATCTTCGTTTCAAAGTCCCACTTGTCAGTGTTGCCCACTCAAAACATTTTTTCTGCTAAAATCAAGTTAAAATCTGCTAAAATTGAATTACATGTGCTTCATTGTTTATGTACAGGGTGCTGCAAATAAAAAGGGCAGTACTGCCGGGTAGCCTATCCGTTCATACATTGCTACATCATCATATTTCGACCATTGTTAATCAAATTTAGGGCTTATTATGGGTAGAAATAGGATTTTAACAATGGTCGAAATATGATGATGTAACAATGTATAACTGGATAGGTTACCCAGCAGTACTGCTCTGTATTTATTTGCAGCACCTGTATAATGGAACAGATCAGAATTTACGGTTATCGAATAATACGTGCTTCAATAATTGCACCTTTAATGGAAATTTTTTTTTCCACAATTTTTTTCTTTCTTGGATTAAATTTCTTAATTTTTGTATTATGCAGGATTTGAGAGAGAAACTCATCGTATTAAAAAGTTGTGTTTACATATAAATAGCTTTCACTGGGACAGGACCAAGGAGAATAAAATGTATAAAACGGGATATCATATTACACGAGATCATGTTAATCATATTAAACGAGATCATGTTAATACAATTCGACTATGTTTCTATTTGAAGATGTTATGGTTTCCTTGATTAATATTGAATATTCATTGGGCAACTTGAATTAAAATGATTTTTATTGAGATTTTGTCCTGGTTTCATTTAGCCACTTCTCACTCATCAATCCTAGCTTGGTCTCATAAACTAACTGAAGGAAGGGAGAGGTCACAATTGTAATGGAAATATGAGGGTATTTAGAAATATATTAAAAGTTATGTCTTTAAATATAACCACTGTAGCACTACAGTTGTGATTGTGCTCTTGCATATGTTGAGTGCAGTGATTTGTTGCATTTTCAAAATTTTGTGGGTACGTATGAAATTTATTTGCAATTTGTTTTGTAAATACAAAGAACATTAAACCAGGTGAAATTCTTCAAGTTTATGGCAAACAAGCAACGATTGGCTTAATGGTACGGAGATGGGTGCTGCCTTTTAATGAAGGACGTTAAAATGGTCATGAAGGAGAATGGAATGGTCGACCATCTTTGGTGAATGAGGAGAGAGGTTCCACAACAGTGATCAGGTCATAGGTATATGGTTTGCGTTATAAATAGTGTCTATGAAAAGGGAATAGAACACTTGAGGCAACACTATAACAAGTTCATCAGTAATGGTTGAAACTATATAAAAAAATAATGTAAGGTGTGCTCTTCAAGTACCAACAATTGCGTGATCGCCTCTGATGCCCGAGTACGCGGGTTCGATCCTGGCCGAGGACGACGAGGATTTTTCAGGGGGAAATCCTGAGATCACGCACTTCCTTCGGAAGGGAAGTAAAGCCGTTGGTCCCGTGTAGTCGTTTGCCGGCTGCACGTTAAAGAACCCTTGCGAGGCAAAATTTGCGGCCCCTATAACGCCGTCCTGAAATGACCATAGCAGTTGAAAAGGACGTTAATACCAAACAAACCAAACCAACCAATCAAGTACCAACAAGCACCTTTGCTAATGTTGCCTTGTTTGTTTTTAACGTCCTTTTGGAACTTTCTGAATAACTCTCATATAATGGTTTATATCCGGTCTGTAAATATGAAAGTGGAATTTGCCATTGAAACAATACAAGTTTCACACAACAGCATAGTTTGTAATAGCGTTGAACATGTCGAATTTTGTGCCTGGAAACTATGATTTGCGTACAGGATTGAATTTCTGTTACCATTTGAAGAAAACTGCTTGTTTTCTTCAATGTGTAGAATCACATTGAATGCTTGTTGAAGCTTACGGTGAGCATGGTCTTGGTAAATCACCGTGCTTTGAGTGGTTTAAAAAATTTAAAAGTGGTAATTTTGATGTGAGAAACAAAGAACGTGGAAGACAAAGTGATCTATTATGCGCTGCTGAAACCTGGTGAAACCGTTAATAGTGAATGCTATCGTCAACAAATGATCAATTTGAATCAAGCTTTGCGTGAAAAACGACCAGAATATCAAAAAAGGCAACACAAAGTGATTTTGCTTCATGATAATGCACCATCACACAGCAAAACTGGTCAAGGAAACGATTGAGGCGTTTAGTTGGGAAATACTTACGCATGCGTTTAGTTGGGAAATACTCACCAGACTTGGCTCCCTCCGATTACTGCTTATTTGCATCGATGGGGCATGCACTTGCTTAGCAGCGCTTCACTTTTTACGAAAATATACGACAATGGCTCGATGACTGGTTTTCCTCAAAAGAGCAACAGTTTTTTTGGCATGGCATCCACAAATTGTCAGACATATGGAAATAATGTATAGCCAGCGATGGGCAATACTTAGAATAATTTTTTTTTATCATTTTCATATAATTAACATGTATTTTCTATACAAAAATTCCGGTTTCATATTTACATACCTGGTAAGTGTACGCAGTTGGCTTGGAGCAGCAGACTATTTTGTTCTAATGGCATTTGCAATAATTAGGAAGCATTATTTTAACTTTAAAGTTCTTCAAAGAAACTAATGATACTTGCTTAATACCAATGTTTCAAATCATTAATGTTTGTTCTTCTTTCAGTTACTAATCGAGATGATTTGTGATATTCAGAAGATGGAAGAAGCTGTACTAGAAATGAAATATGATACCAAGAAAGCCCCATTAGGTAAAAAAAATTATATACATGTACAGTCGGGGCAAAAAGTTTTAGACTTAAATCATAGTTGAGCACATGAATAGCACATCCTAAGTGTATACCTGCTACTGTATTTTCATTCAGAAGGGACAGGTCTAATCTGCCTTGACTCTTAGTAGAAGCATCTGATTTTGCAACCGATCAACATCCAGTAAGCTCAGTTCCTACGGAGCAGGTAAAAACCAGACTGTACATAAGAAATTTATATGCATGTACATACTCTAAACCTAAGTACAATTTTTTGTTTGTATTTAGTTTTTGAGCCCACATCGATCCAACTTGTCGGTTCTTTGGACCATACAAATCTTTGTTGGGCTCTGATGTAACGATAATTAACCCCCCCCCCCCCCTTTAAATAAACAATAAATAATAATAAGATACAGCGTTTCAAAACGATTTGAACAATTACAATTTGAAGAATACACCATCAAGAGTGATCAAATATCTGATGCATTATAAAAAAATAAAATAAAGAGTACATTTCAAGTCTATTTATGAACAATGCCAACACTTTGCAGGTTACCGTATTGATGGATAGGTCGTGCAGCTGACACTGATCAACGTCTTCTGCATATCTCATCCTGCGATTTTTTTTTTTATTTTTTTTTCTATGAGGATGTGTGAAGATACCACTACTCCCTTAACATGTGCATGATGTGATGAGAACATGTTGTGGCATTTCCGGGCAGATTTGGATTACTGCAGTGATATTTGCACAAAGGAAGCTCACAGCTCACATATAGCAATTGTGACTAGTCAGCTTCATGTTATTCACTGAGAATTAAACTTGAACATAACTGTGTGGGATAATATCTTTTGACATTTTGTTAAGTAAGAATAACAATAATAATGTGAAATTGTTTAAATCATTTTGAAACCTGTATACACTACATAATTGCAAAATACAGGGTGCATAAGGTATTTGAGGACACACCTTCGTTTGGCTACTGCTGCACTATAGTAAATTGTATGTCGTTTCCGTTTCCGGAAAGCAAAATGGCGGACCATCAAGTAACACAAATCATGAAGAGACATGCAGTAATCGTGGCAATAAAGGCAGAGCACAGCGATTTAGAGATATCACGATTTCATTTCTAAAGGTCGCAAGATCATTCGTCCACAAAGTGCGGAAGGAGTTTCAGACCGAAGATGGCAATGTTGCACCAGTAGCAAAGGGTAAAAAGCATGCCTCACGCTCTGTCATCATCAAAACACCTGAATTTATTCAACAAGTGCAGCAGGCCATCGATGACAATCCCAGAACATCCATGAGGTCACTTGCCAAAGATCTCCATGTGTCGGAAGGAACAATCAGAAATGTTGTCCATGAAAACATCAGATATCACTCACGGTACGCAACGGAAGGCCTTACGTGTTTCAGCAAGACACTGCCCCAGCACACAAATTTCGCATGACACAGGAATGGATGGCCGACAACTTCCATGATCGGAATCCATTGGACTACTGTGTATGGAGCGTTGTGGAGAGAGAGGTCAATGAACACCCCCATAACACCAAAGATGAATTGAAAGCTGCCATTGTGCGAGTAATGTGCCAATAATGAACCATGACCATTTGATTCGCGCATGTTGACGGTTTCGATCTCGCATTGAAGCAGTTATAGAAGCTGAAGGCGGATTCATTGAATAGCCATATAACAAGAAGGTTTTTTGTGTATGCTCATGATATGTTTCGATAATAAAGTTATTATCTCGACTTATATCTCTGTTTTCTTTCTTGACGTGAATCTATCCTCAAATACCTTACGCACCCTGTAGTATGGACCCGGTTGAACACGGTTGTCGGGAGCCAGATTTCAGCGACTGCATTAATTCACAAGGAGCCATACCAAAATCGTGTAGGAGCCGATTTTGCCATGTAGCGGACCACTTTGAACAAGAGTCCGTACTATGTACTGGGTAATCCAGAAGTCTAGCACTTCTATTGAAAAGGCAGTGCAACTCAGTTTGTGTAGAAATGATCAGAATAACATTGGGTTTGTTATTTCTCATGCTAATTACTTATTTCATTACCAGATGGTGCTGCCCCTAACTATTTGTAGATCCGATAGTGAAAATGCACAACTACCAGGTGTTCAATGTGATGGCCGTTATTCACCAACAGTGCCTGCTGATACAAGAAGACACTATGGGCTTCATTAAGGAGCATATCAGTGGTATAGCTGAAATATGATGTCAAATGGCATCTCTTGGCATAGCCAATGAAGTGTGGCAATTTCTTATTAATTTTATTTTTTGCTTTGACAAAAGATAGTCTCCATCTGAATCGTCAGCTTTCTACAGGGTGTTGCCATTCTGTGACCAGTTAAAATAATCAGTGAAGATAATTTTAATTTATTTCAAAAGAATTCATTTCTGGGGATACTATTTTAGCAAGGATTGTACCATTTGGCTGTTGAGGAAATAGAAAATTCTTCTTACAGTATAGCATGTTTGGTAAAAAATAGATACCAACTGGTTTCGGCACAGATTAAAGAAAACATAGATGCAACAAGCAAATACAAACCGGAAGTAACAGCGACCACAGTGCCATCAAATGATACCAAGGACACATGATTATTTGTTTTAATTCTGAAACAATTTTTTTCCATAAAAATTTTATTCCTGACACTGATCAACATCTTCTGCATAACTAAAGTCTTTCTTTTTTCAGGCATAATTTAAGTTTTCATTCCATTCTTATGGAATCTATTTTTTACCAAACTTGCTGTACTGTAAAAACACAATCTGTTATGCTAATAGATACAGCACATAAGAACCTCACATCTATGATCTAAAATTCTTCATTAAAGACTGTCCCATTTGTCCTTTGAGATGCATATAAATGTTGGAAGTGTAAAAAATTTTGTTCTTGAAATCAGTTTGCCTGACAAAATGGCTTTCTTCAGAAAATTTTAACATTTTTCAAGAGTTAAAAGTTTCCATAGATTTGATATGCAGACTTTGTCTCAAAAATTAATTTTTCAGTCATGTTTAAAATGATATGTTTAAATGAGATTAAAATACAGGGTGCGGCAGTGTTCATAGCGTAATATTAATAGCACACCAGTAGGAAATAAATGCTTTTTATTTATTGCTGTTTATGTCAATTAGTAGTTGCAAGTATGCCATTTGTTAATTTGTAAGTCAATATTTGATTGGGTTAATTAATGTTTGAATATGAGTCCTGTCAAATGATGTCCCCACTGCACAAAACATTCATCTAAGTGGAGTTGGAATAATGATTATTGGAATAAATGTTGAATGTGGATATCGACCAATTGTGGTTTCAACAAGATGGAGCGATCTCGCATACAGCCAGAATTTGCATAGCTTTCTTGCGACAGACCTTTCCGGGGAGAATAATTTCTCGTTATGGTGACATCTCCTGGCTGCCACGGTCACCCGACTTTTCAAGTGCTGATTTTTTCCTTTAGGCAGTATATTTTTTCCTCAAGCAAGAAGTGTATTTTTCCCACCATTCCTGAGTTGAAGGACCGCATCAGAACTGCCATCGGCAATATCCCAGACGAGTTATGGACAGCTTCCAACGCCGCTTAGATGAATGTGTTATTCAGCGGAGATATCATTTGACAGGAGTTATAGTCAAACATTAATTAACCCAATCAAACATTGACTTACAAATTAACAAATGGCATACTTGTAACTACTATTCGATATAAAGAGTAATAAATAAAAGGCATTCACTTCCTTATGAGTTAGTAGGTAGAGATTAAAAGTTTGCTCGTCGTTTATTATGGCTGCTATTATTCAGCCTATGTGACCAATAGAGAAATATGCTATTAGTTTTCGTAAACTTGTCTGGTTATAGCCTCCCATGGCTCCGATAAAGGCTGATAGGAAGATAGGGCCTATTAGTATCTCACAAGATGGGCTTAAAATTAAAAATAAGGGTGCGATTTTTTGCTAAGTAATTAATGTTTTAATGCTTCAATGAAGTTAATGAAGATTTATAAATCTTTTAAATCTTGGACAAGGGATGTTTGTATCATTGTATAATATAAACTTTAGCTTTTAAACTCATAAATGCTATTTGCTGCTCAGATATCTAATAAAATGTTTATAAATGGATTAGTTCTTTATTTTGATTAATTTAGGGAAGTTAACTACAGACCAAATCAAAGCAGGATATACAGCATTAAAACAAATTGAAGATCTTGTAATAAAGAGTGTTAAAGGGAAGGAGCTTGTTCAGGCCTGCAATGATTTTTATACAAGGATTCCTCATGATTTTGGGTATGACTTTATTTAATTTCTTGTTAAATAAATAAAAAAGTTTTTCATTCAATTAAAAAAAAAACAAACCTGAAACCACCTATCATTGTCATTTGTATGGTCTTTTGAATTAAACATTATCACTATAGTCATTCCTTTCCACAGTTTTCCCTTACTGCTTTGTACGGTGGAAAAAATTTGTATTTTTTTTTTTTAGTAATGTATTTTTACTTAAGTTGGAATGTATGGACCCCCTGTCAATTGAAACTCAGGCAGAGGGTGCTGCCTGTCATGGAGAGCACAACTATTTCAGATTTTCACTTGAAGTTTCGTTTTTGTATTAGAATCTATAGGAGTTTTGCTGATCTTAATACAACTACAATTTGTGACATTCCATGTCAGTTTTGTGCCCGGCAGGAACGGGATATTGAGAGCGATGTGCTTTTGTTTGTTTTGTGATGGGGAGGAGTGGTGGTGTTTGTGTTGTGTTTGCAGTGTTGGAGGTTCATTGTAGTGTTTTATTTGGGTTTCTCCCGTGTGTATGTGTTGGTGAGTTGGGGAAGTGTGTTGTTATAGGTTTAAAGGGGTTTGATCGTTTCATTTTAATTTATTTCTCGTGCAATTGCCGTGCCGGGGATGACGTAATGTCGATTACATTGTTCTTTTGTTTGTTGAAAGCTGGTATTATTTGCAGGTTTTCTGAGAAAATCTCCCCAGCTTCCAGCAAGCAATTGTTACGTTTGATTTCAAGAATTTTGAATATGTTCTGTTGTTTTGCTGTTCTCGTGTTTTTTGTTGTTGAGCACAGTTACGGATTGGATTTCGGGCTGAACAGGCGGCTGCCTGAATTTCCTGAACTTTATTTTCAAGTGCTAAGTAACTTGATGAGTGTCCCTGATTCAATCCTGCTCGTACAGTATGTACAATTTATAATACGTTTAGAAAGTTTTCTGAATTGTAAAAGTTTTTGTGGTAGGCTTTTGTTCTTAGTGCCGCAGCCAAACCTACCCCAGTAATGGTGACATGTATTCGAACGCTACACAAATTGTGTTTTAAGTTGCAGAGACTTTGCTACACACAAAAACATCGTGGCAGAGCCAGTCTGGATGAATATACAAAAATGGCTAACGGACAGCTATGGTGAGTGACAATTTTATTTATTCTTGCCGCGCTGATGAGTTGCGTTCTCACCCTGCTGTGTACCTCATCTGTGAAAGTAGTGCCATCCTGTTTGCAATAGTCGTTCATGTACCTCTGTGCATGAAGTCTTTCAGTAAAGTTTCGTGACGTCTTTTCTAAGATTTGTTTGATTTGATGAACAGTGATAAACAGCCAAGAGCCGACACTGTTCCAGCCTGCAACGCACAGTAGTTGCGACCTGGAAATGCGTACTTGGAATAAGTGCAGTGCAACGCGTGAATGCCCTTGTTTATTGTGAATGGAGGAAGAAATCTGCTGTATATTAGTGTTTTAAGTAATTTTAAGAGGACCCGCTAAACAGGAGTCACTGATCATAGGCAAGCAACCAGGTGGCATTGTGGGGTAGCAGGTGGAGAGTAGGGTCTAGATTTTGTGCTTTGACTTCGAGTTTTGAGATGTTAATGTCACAACCTCACTAAAACGGGACAAGAAACATCGAATAGCTGACCAGGGAGGGGTTCCTCTGCACATCCCCTCACGAGCTGTACTCAAAGCATGAGATTGGAATACTTATTCGGCAGCTCCCGGCGTTCTAGATACCCCTGAAAACCAGACCTGAACCTCACCACTACTTAATGGGCATGAATTTCTTGCCCTGGCCTGCTAAATGATCGTTGGTATCGACGCATGAGTTAATAACGTTTATTCTTGTTGCAAATTATAGGGATTATCTAGTTGATAAGAGAAATCATGCATAAGCTTTTCCGAGGGGCCCCTCAGAGTGTAATCGACGTTGCTTGCATGTACTTGGCACTTGATTGTATTTTCCTGTAATTGTAAGAAACGTAAATAAATGTGTTTTAATGGTTTATCTGTCCAGGCATCAGTTCCTCATTCCTAATTAATCCAGGTCCTAAACCCCTGACACGCCGTGCCCAACGACAACCTTGTTAGCCAATATCCTAACATAAGGCGAGGGGGGTGGCATGTCACAAAAGTCGTTGCCCTTTGTACCATAAACTACTGTAACTTAATCTTTACATTCTTATAAAGCCTGTTTTCCATTTAGCAACGTTTTAGCGTTTGTTAGGTGTCTGCGACTTTTGGGTGTCTTTTATGATACTCGCACTCGTTTTCCTATTAGCGACTTTCGCTCGCATGTGTCTGTCAGACGATTTTTCAAAATCTGGCGAGGTTATATTTTTTACGCGTTTTTTCAGGTGTCTTTTCAGATCTAGCCAATCAGGTGCAATCTATTTTGCTATGTATTCTGGATAATGGTCTTTGCTGATGAAGATGGAGAATCATGGCTGCTGTAGTTGGTGTTTGCTGACACGGGTTTCTGTGACTTTGATGAATTTTGTGAAACATTTATTTACTAAGTAGAAATGATGTAATAATAAATAAATTTGAAGCGTGAACATGATCGGAGTGATCCATATATCCTCTTTTCCATCGCCTTGAGGGAGCGATAATTGTTTAAAGATCAACTTCTTCAGACGCCATGTTCTCCAAAGTGACTCGACCAATTAGGTGAGACCAGGGTCTTACCACTCGTTAGCCTGAAAATTGCTAAATGGAAACCAACCTGAATGTTCATATTGTTACTTTCACTCTTTGCTTTGACAAAGGATAGCCTATTTTCAGGGTTTTACCATCCTGTGTTCGATTTTCAATTTTTATTTTATTCCAGGGTTCTTGTGTTTCATCCTTCTTTTCTTCTGCATCCATCGTTTATCTAATGATTTGTAATTTTTTTTTTTTTTTTTTTTTTAAACTATTCGCTAGTCATATTGATGAAGTGGCGATGAATAGCCATTAGTGTTACTTAGAGTCATATTGAAGTGTTATATTCAAACTTGTCCAAATGTCATAAATGTCATAAATAAATATGGATAATCTGAAGTAAAGAAAAGTGATGTTATATCACAGATTCTTAAAGACATCGAAAAGTCAAACGAGGCACAGAAAAGTCGGTTGAGCTCGGATTCATATGGTTCCTGAAGAGCAACGTGTCAAGAATCTGAAGTTTTCTTCAGAGAATTGGGACATTTATTTCCTTGATTAATAAATTATTTTCTTGCACAAAACATTGTGTCAAATGGGTCAGGAATCTCATTACCTTGATGAATTATTTTTTCTCTGTACCGTCTCTTGCCCTCGTCTAATAAAGGAGATGAAAACTTGCCCTTGTGCATGAAAATATGGACGAAAACGACTTGAGTGCACACCTTTTGTCATGAAAGGCTTGTAATAGTGACTGGCTGACAAAGAACAGAAGTGGCCACTCTTGTCCAGTGCAAAATGCATCTTGGGATTAGTTTGTTTATGACAGGGGGTCTATTGAATTAAAAGATTACCTTATTGGCTTGAATCTAAGCTGATTCTTAAATTTTCATCATGTTTTGGAGGAAACAATTTAGAAATTTAAAAAAAATTAATAAAACGGCTCCACAAATAATTAATTTGATAAAACATTTTATTTTAAACAGTATGGTAAACATTACTTATACCACAAGTAAATTGTAAATATTTACCAAAAGCATAAAACACAAATATTATGAAAATGCATTCAGTTTAATTAATCACGTGGGTGGAAAGATAAAATAGCTAGGCAGACAAAAGTTAAAAACAAATAAAATAATATGCAGTGTTATGCAGATTTTCGTGTATTTATCCTGGTGTCACCAAAATTATCCGGGTGGGGCACCTGTTCAAAAGGGCCTGGGATGAACCCTGATATAACACATATGTACATTCTTTGGTTGCCCTAACAAGCTTTGTGAGGTTAAGAAATGCAAAAGAAAATGCATCAGTGGTTTGCTGTCTATCTAAAAGTAACCTAATTTGATTAATTACACTGGGCAACAATTTTTTATGAAAATCATGTACCCAAAACAAAAGTGATCTTTTTATACTAATTCTGTATTGCTGAAAACGAATATCATAACAAAAATTCTGAGTTGGCTACAAATATTTAGAAAATGTCATACCGAAAATCACGCTTTTTGAATGCCATAGCATGCATTATACTTGCCTATAGGTGATGTCTCTTCATCTTTCTCTTGTACTGAAGGTCAGGAGCATCTCTACTGACTGCCCAGCAGTAGTCCGCCAACATACTTGCTGACCATTTGCCCTGATACCGCTTCTCCATGGTTGATATTGACTTGTAAAACCGTTCACCGTGCTCATCGCTGACAGCACCACAGTTTTTGGGAAAGAAGTCGAGATGAGAGCTGAGGAAATATATCTTCACAGACATGTTGCATCCAAGTTTGTGATACTGAGATAGCATGTTATCAACATGCTGAACGTAGTCGACAGATCTGGCATTACCTAGAAAGTACAATGACACAAGGCGGAATGCATCCCAGTTTACTTCAGGCGGCTTTCTCATTTGACTGAAGTAAACTGTCAAACAAACTGTCTTTGAAAAATGCTCGTATCTGAGGTCCCACAAACACCCCTTCTTTGATCTTTGCTTCACTGAGTCTGGGGAACTTTTCAATCAAATACTTGAATCCTGAGCGTGTTCTCGTCTATCGCCTTCACAAAATTTTTCTCTCCTGTCATTCCAACCAGATGACAAACCGAAACATACGAAATTTGCTGTTGTTAAACGGATTGAAGATGATGGAGATTTTCTTCAGTGTGTTGTGTTTTCCGACGAGGCAACATTTCACATTTTCGGACATGTTAACCGCCACAATGTTCGCATTTGGGGATCCGAAAACCCAAGCTGTGTCCGTGAAATGGAAAGAGACAGCCCAAAAAGTCAATGTCTGGTGCGGGCTTATGCACAATTGCATACTAGGACCCTTCTTTGCAGAACCAACCGTTACTTCCATTACATATCTGGACATATTGCAGAATTTTGTATTCCTACAATTAGATGAACTATGGCCCAATATTCTCTTCCAACAGGATGGAGCACAACTACAATGGGGGACAATTGTTCATACCGCTTTGGACGAAAAATTTCCATGTCGTTGGATAGGAAGAGATGGACCTATCTCTTTACCCCCTCGATCACCCAACATTACACCACTGGACTTTTTATTGTGGGGTTTGTGAAGGACCAGGTATTCAAAACAAAAGTTAAGGACATTACGGATTTGAAACGCCGCCGAATCACGGTTAAAATTAATAAGGTGGATGTTGATATGCTCAAAAGAACATGGCAAGAAATTGATTATCGGCTGGATATCCTCTGTGTGACCGAAGGAGCACATGTTGGGGCCTACTAAGTTGGTTTAATAAAACTTTTTCAGTTACAGTTTCATATATTGAAATTCGTTTCTGTTTATCTTTATTAGTTTTTTGGTAATACACAGATAAAAAGTGTCAGACCTTTTATGGACACCCTGCATACTGTATTTTCGCGAATATACCCTGCACCCCTGTAAACCCCGCAGGGTATCCAATATACAGGACTCAAAAAACTTCGAGATAATATTATTTAAAGCAGGAAATTAATAAATATAATTACCGTAAATCTTCTACTATAACGCGACCTCTTGTATAACGCGACTCTACTTTTTCGGCCCAAAAAATCGGCAAAAATCCTATCCTCTTGTATAACTCGACCCCCATTTTTGACTCCTCGTGAGAAATAAAATGTACAAACTTATACAGAAAAAAAAACCTTTATTTTTAAATAGTCGGTGTATTTAATATTCAAAAACCTTCAAAATCTGATTCATCTGTGTCTTCGAACAGGTCTTTCCAATCTTCCTCAGTTAATTTGACATCTGTATCCCAGTCTTCTTCCTCTAAACAATTGGCTGCATCTTCATCTTCATCGTCCCACAGAAGATCATCTTCTGTGCCAACCATTTTGTTGGCGATCCCAGTTTTCAAAAAACTCCTTCTAACCATGGCTTCTGGAATCGAATCCCAAGCCTGTTTAACCCAATTAGTTACCTGCGAGAGGCTGGGCTTCTTCAGGTTTCCTGCTGGTGTCAACTGCACCTCGTCAGATGCCATCCAGCTAATCCAGTACTGCCTCACTCTGTCCTTAAATGGCTTATTAAGAACCACGTCAAGTGGTTGCAACAGGCTTGTCAGCCCACCTGGGATGACTGCCTGGCTTGTTCGCGTTTCCTTAAGCTTCGCTTTTACTCGCTCTGTGAGGTGGCTTCTGAACTGGTCCCAGACCAGCATTGCGGGCGGCTTCGACATTGCACCAGTTCTTCTGCTCCATATTTTCTCTAGCCATAACTTCACTCTGTCTTCATCCATCCACCCTCTAGGATGGACATGAACAATCAACCCAGGAGGGAACTTTTCACCTTTTGGTAAGGTTTTCCTTTTAAAAATAACCATGGGCGGCAGTTTGTCTCCATTGGCAAGACAGGTTAAAACCACCGTAAAATGTGTCTTCTCGTGCCCAGTTGTCCTGACATAGATCTCTTTCTTGCCAATATTGTCCAGTGTTCGATTACTAGGCATATCGAAAAACATGGGCGTTTCATCCATGTTCCCGATATGACCCAGGTCAAACGAATGCTCTTTCCGTAGATTTATTATAAACTTATGGAAACTCATCACCTTATAAATAAATAGAGAATTTTTCCAATTATAATAAATTGAGAAATAGAGAAATAGAAAAATAGAGAACATTTTCTAATTGTTATCATTACCTTATCTTCCAGGTCACTTGGGAGCTTTTGAGAAATTTTCGTCCGCTGACGAATTGCCAGAGAGTTTCTCTTAATGAACTTCGGATACCAGCCACGAGAGAACTTTAATGGCTGGCTAATTTTATATTTTACATCTTTAGACATCTTCTTGCCCTGTAGTCGTACATGCATCGATGAAACAATATATCCATCATTTCGCCGATTTTCGATCTACTCGATGAGGTCCTTTTCTAGTTCTGGACACTGAACGCTCTTACCTCTCAGCGCCTTTTTTGCCTTAGGCATCTTTCCCAAAGAAGACTTTTGTTTTTTCCACTAATGTTAGTTTCTGGTACATCGAAATATCTCGATGCCTGCAGATTATTGGTTCTTTCCGCGTACTCTACTACCTTCAGTTTGAAACTGGCAGCATAAGAAAAACGTTTTTTTGTTCTTGAAGCCATTTCTAATCAAACCTTTTTCAGAATAAAAATTCATCATATTAATACTAATTTATAAACCGGTAGAAGCACAGAAATCAGAAAGCCAAGTCATTTACAAAAAAAGAATAAAAAAAACAGAAAAAAAAGAAAAAGTACCTTAGTTTTGCTGAGTCAAGAATCTCTAAGTCCTGAATCACTAAATGCAGGTTGAAGAATCACTAAATAAATATGCTGGAGATCGAAAAGAACTGGATGGATAGGTTGTACTGATTTACACTCACATTGCCAGAGTTTATATAGTGCTTGCAGTGCTATTGTCAATCAAAACTAACCAATCAACACAAAGTGGTATATTGGGTGGCAATGTCCATTGGCTGAAGAGTTCTTTTTTTACATGTTTTTATGGAATGAATCAGCATATCGTGCCTGTTTGTAACCCAAATGATTTTAATGGGGGAAATTAAAATTCAATTTAATTTTGGAACATTTGAATTTAATTCGTCTGAATGTCATCAGCACAGAAAGTGACTTCGACAAAAGCAACTGCCTCAACTTCGAGGCAGTCTGGAAGTTTGTAACCCTACATTGATAGGGAAAGCTTTCTCACTCGCACATCGACAAAAAAACACAACAGTACATCAATTTTCTTAATAAAAAGACAAGTAATCTTTATTCAGTTTAATATTTTCACTACATAAGCTTTCTTGTAGGCTTTGGTTCGAGGCAGTTTGGAAGTAGGCCTATTTAGAAGTATCAATGTTTGGGAGAAGTTATTATCGATGTTGTTGTTATCGACGATCGGCCGCAGTCGTCGGAGGGCTGATTTTTATCCTCTAGTATAACGCGACCCAGCACATTTAGATGCTTTTTTAGGCCAAAAAAATTCGCGTTATAGTAGAAGATTTACGGTAACACTAAACTGAATTAAAATTAATAAAAATTGTATTGGCAGTATAAAAACTTACAAGAGAAAGCATAAGAAATGGAAGAGTTTATTTTGCAGGAAAAGAAAAATAGAACTGGATATTCAATACAGAAATTAACAAACAATGGATCCAGCAGGAAAAATAAGCAACTGATAAATGAAAGCAAACTAGCACCCTTTTATACAGGGTGGATACAAAAATGAGGCCCCCCCCCTTTTATTTTAGTAACCGAAGCAGATATATCAATTTTGATGAACCCTTTTGATGAATAGGAAGTGGTGGGTGGTCAATCCCATGGTGCACTTTTCATCATCCCAAATAGTTCAACCTCTTCTTGCTTTCCATCTCTCATGTCATTTCATGTAAAAAATATTTTGGAAACCCCGCACCCCCTCCCGCAGATGTAAAAAGTGTATAACCCACGGGGTATATTCGCGAAAATACGGTAATTGAATTTACAATGGCAGGATAAGCCGAAGGCGGTTATTTAAAAGCTATCAGGGGACCATTTGAATCGATCTCAAATCTAAGCCGAAGGTCGGTTTTGCAACTTCATTTTGGGAGGGGGGGAGGTCTGCTTAGATTCGAGTGGGAATACAGAATTAAATATACAAGCTGTCAAAAGTAATCTACCCCTGAGGTAATGCAAATAAGCAAACATTTCTACTGTGTTATGCGCAGTCTGGTGTTGTCAAATACCATACATCCCTAATTCTTGGGGTCACCTGTGAATGTTTTTTGAAAAATGAATGCAAATTTCTGTATTCTGACAGTCCATCATGAACGTTTCAATATCTTGATAACTTCAGTTCAGGGTGTTTCATCAGCTGATATTGGTCATTAATTGACTTTTCAGGGTTGGTTGGTCACATCATTGTATAGCCACTGAAGTGGGATGTGACATCAGCACAGTTTCAGGGTGGTTTCATCTGTGGTACCAAGAACGCACAGAACATCTCCAGCACATCCAGCCATCCACGAATAATGAATGAAGGGAAGATCGTGTAGTAAGTGCCACCTCTCATGCTTCTTCGAACATCCTGAGGGACATGAGTGAGTTGTTTGCATTGACTTTATGACCTACAGCACTATTCTTTGTCATATCCATGCAGCTGGGCGTTGTGGTTGACATCCAAGATGATGAGTTGCACAAGCATGCCAGAGTAGATTCCACAGGTGCCAGTGGGAAGCTGATTTGACATGTGTAGTCTTTAGTGATGAATCCCATTTCATTCTTGGTACATAAAGGGGTGAAGAGCTTCAAGAGACATTTGAGTTAACACAATAGACAGCCTTCACCTTGTGTTATGGCCTTCACCAGACCCATATCCAATGACTCAGACTGCTGTAGTGATCATGGTGGGCAATCTAATTAGTCAGCGATATCTAGATAAGGTAGTTAGGTTTAACAAGAGCATCTCTGATCAGTTAACTTGCATTAATTAATTTTTTTTTAATTATTTTCTGAATGTTTCTTGGCTAAAATGTATTTGATTTTCCTGGAATTAATCATAAAATTTCTTTGACTTAACGGACTTGAGCAGAATTTCGAATTAAGCGATTTCGACTTACCGTATGTGGATTATACTGTGCTGTTAATATTTAAACATTATTTAAAATTACAACAAAAAGTGGGTCCAATCTGATCTAAAAATATAATTGAAAAAAATATTTAAAATACAGTACGTTATTAAAAATATACCTGTAAAGTGATAATCAAAAATATGAAATCTCTAAAAAAATTGTATACATTTACAAGAAATAAGGACCAGCCTTTAATAAAAGTCTAAAAAAAAAGTTTTTTACAAATGTGCAATCAAACCCAAAAATGCTGAAATGTCATTAAAAATAGCTGACACCAATGTGATACCAATGACACCTATATACATGTATCAGTTTCCATATATTCTCTGCTGCTTCTAGCTAATTGAAATAAATGCAGGTTCCATATAGCAGGAACATAGATTTTTGTTGCTTTACGTGTCTAGATTCTTAGATCATCATTTCTCACGCTTCCTTTTGCTGTTCACGAGATGTCGATTATGTATGTTTCTAATACTTTTAGTTAATAATATTAAAGTAAAAAATGTGGACAACATAGTCCAAAATGCAGTACCACAGACACGAGATAAAAACTGCTGACAGTTGGCAGATATGTTGTCATCCAGTATTGGTAACAGTATCCGAGGTGTAATTGTTGGATGAACATTAGAAATGTGCCTGTAGATGCCAATTGATTAAACACAATGGAAAATATTCCAATGTGATTGATGAAGTTCCAGAAGTGAATAACGAAATATTATTTTGGTTTACGAGGTGTGTTCGTAAAGTTTGTACAATCACCGAAACCAAAAGGGAGACGGACACAGTTGTTGTCAGGGAAATTACACGTTCATGTAATTTCCACACAATCAGAGGATGCATATCGGCCTCAGTGGCTTAGTGGTTGCATGATCGCCTCTTGATGCCCGAGGACGCATGAGGATTTTTTCAGGGGGAATATCCTGAGATCACGCACTTCCTTTGGAAGGGAAGTAAAGCCGTTGGTCCCGTGTAGTCGTTTGCTGGCTGCACGTAAAAGAACCCTTGCGAGGCAAAATTTGCAGCCCCTATAATGCTGTACTAAAATGACCATAGCAGTTAAAGAGGACATTAATACCAACAAACCAAACCAAAGGATGCATGCTACGAGGCCACATGACCCCACAAGAGCATCACATCCAAAATAGCTCAGCCCATGGAGAAACTGCAAGTGCGCTCGGTGATACGTTTCCTCTACCTGAAGGGCAAGAACTCCAAGGAAATCCAAGCGGATCTGGTCAAGGAGTATATGACAGTGCCCCAGTTTTAATCTGTCCAAGACAGTATATTGAGAAGATGACCCACGAAGGCAAAGACGCAGGCCTCATCGGGGAGGTGATGTTCAGCGTCTTTTGGGATTGTCAAGATGTTCTCCTACTGACTACGCCCAAAAATCCAAACATTCATTGGCAAGTATTACTAGGATCTTCTGTCAAAGTTGCGGGTGGCCATCCAGAACCCCACAGGAAGTTGACCAAGTGCATTCAATTGCTTCACGACAACGTGCCCACTCATTCAGCACAGGAGACTTTCACACATGCATCTGCTTCGGGCTATAAAATTCTGCCTCCCCCTCCCCCCCTCCCCCTTACTCTTCTGTGTGACAAGCGCTTTCCTGATGATGACAAGGTGATTTCTGAGGTAGAACACTTTCTCAGTGGTCAGAACATGGACTTCTACAAGATTGGTCTCCGTTCATCTTTGAGAAAAGTGGTGCTTATGTTGAAAAAGATTAACTCCATCAGTACGTTTCATGGACCCATCTCTCTTCTATCACAGTGATTGTATGAATTTTATGAACACCCCTCGTGCATAGTCAAATCCACTGCATTTGAATTTACAATTTAATCCAACGAAATTGGAAAACATCCGAATTTGAAGTAGTAATAATGAGATTTCTGCACCAGTATGATGAAAAACAATACTTCCATCCATCTCACAAATGTTTTTGGGACCTTCTTTAGATGACAATAAAAACAACATACAAAATATGATGAATTCATGGAACCATTCTATGTTAAAGTTTCGTTGTAATTTTACTAATTGTAATACTTTGTTAAATATTTATTATGCTGATTATTATACTATGAATTATATGTTTCAGTATGAGGCCACCAGCATTGATTAATAATTTAAGTGAGATTAGGATGAAGTTACAGTTATTAGAGGCAAGAGAAGTTTAAATACATTTATCATTTGTCAGTTCGTTTGTCATTACATTTTATTATATGACCTTAATTTGGAATATACTTTTTTGAAAAATTTTGTCGTTTCCAGGCTCTTGGTGATATCCAAGTTGCAATTAAGCTAATGAATGAAGATTGTGATTGGGATTTGAATCCGGTCGATAGACATTATAAATCATTAGAGTGCAATTTAACACCCCTTGAAAAATCAAATAAGGATTATAAGGTAAATATTTTAATATTTTTATTATTTTGTATGATTAAATTTTGTTTTCTGAAACAAGATGGAGACAGCCTTTTGTCAGGTAAGGTAAGTAGAGATGCATTCTATAAGTGACTTGGATAAATTTATTATTGCATATAATTGACATTTATTTTGGGCTAACTGTGGAAAACATATATAGTTTAACAATATTAGGTAAGACACCCGGCTAATTAGGATGGGTGTCTGTAAGCTGTCAGTAAGTTGTTAGGCAGAATCCTGTTAATTCATCCAAAACTATAAATTGGGTAAGGAAAAAATGGTGAAAAGGAAGGATCTTGTCCATTCAGGAAAGAGAAGACTACACAATAATGATAACTAAGACATAAAAATTTAGGGTTTTCAGATTTTAGGTAAAATTAAAGCAAGCTTTTGGGGGAAAAAATTGACAGGATAGAAAATTAATAAATATATTTTTGGTGGGTAATTTAATTCTGTCTGTTTTCTTTGAGAAGTCATAATTTGTAAACCAGTTGTTGGTGTTTAAAATCATTTTTACACAAAAGGAGAGGAGAGATGTTATAAAGATCTTTATTCATGCATAATTCCAACGTTTACTCAGAAATAGAGCCTAACAGTTGCTCAAAAATAGAGTTACATGTATTTTGCTCAAAAATATAGCCCAACTGGACAATAATTCTGGACAATTGCATATGTATACTGTATTTAAAATTAGTAAGTTTTTAATGGTGTGTCCATGCATTTTCAAATGTTATCAAATACCGTAATTTTCGGGGTATAATGCGCGTATTATGTGAAAAAAAGTTAAGAAAATCATTACTATGTATTATAGATAATTGTGTATAATAGGCCGATAATTAAACCTTGAGTAGACGACGTTGGGGTCGGGGGTGTCAAAAGAACTTCGGGCTGATGAACTTTATACATCATTGGTTTTTATTATACAATATTATACAGTAACTACAATAGACATTATATTTATTCACTTTTTATTCCACATATAAAAGCTTTTGCAAAAGCGAATTCGGTGGCTCTGTTCAGTTTTCCGTTCATAAAACCAGGGATATCAGGTTTTCTCAGCAGCTTTTCAAGATGGTCACCAAGCTGTGATGTCTGCCAGCACAGTGGTTTAGTGACTGTTATTCTGCGGGAACTCTGTAATAATAAAGTTTAAAAAGTATGGCAAATTACTTAGTCATTAACTAGAGCTGACACAGAAATAAATGCAATACATGAATGCCACCAGTCTTGATGATATCAGTCAAAGACGTTAGGGGACGCTATTCCGCAGTTTTACTGATGTTTGCTACTACAACAATAATGCACTGCGCGTTTGAACAAATAAAGATTTTCCGAGAATTTGAGAATCCTAGGTTTGAAAGGGCATTTACGAGGGGCGGTCATAAAGTCATTACAATCAGCCAGAAGACTTGAGAGATGGGGTGACCCTCCATAGTGATATACTCAGTCTTTGTCCTCATAGGCACCTTCCAAGGCCACACACTTTTCCTAACGATGGACAACTTGCTAGATGCCGCTTTTATGGAAGTCCTCCTTTTGTTTTGAAAATGCTGTCCATGAAGCAGGTTCTTCAGGCAAGGGAAGAGGAAGAAGCGCTTGGGGCCAGATCAGGTGAATACGCTGGATGGGGCAGTATTTTCGAATAGGGCAGTGTGCGGGATGTCCTGGCACATTGTTGTGCACAGTCTGACCCCTTTGGACACCTTGCCTCACCGCTTTGACTTGATGGCCTCCCATAATTTCCGCAGGAGGTCGTGGTAGCACGCTCCCGTGATTGTCTGGCCTTTCCTGCACAATTTGTGGCTCTTCATAGATGGAGAGGCTTCTGCTCCGAGGTTTGTTTTTCATTCTTGTTTGGTCATAGTGGAAACGCAATGCAATGGTGACTGTCTCGTACCATGGGGCATTATTGTCACCATAAACGACTACTAACTTCTCATGGATTTGTTTGGCATTGTTCCCCTTCAAAGGCTGGAGCCTTACATGACTCACAATTCCAATTTTTGGACAGGCTGTGCCATGTTGCTTTTGTCACTCTGGCAGTGTTTAGCTGTACTGCACCAAATGCTGCTTATATCCTTCAGCACTCGAGGGATGTTGCTTCCCAGTGGCACCAGACATTTTCAAAAGCGATTGTTCTTTCAAGTTGATTGTAATGACTTTATGACTCCCTCGTATATACTCTTCTGAAAACGTTATTATTGGCTGTGCCATTGTTTTGCCTAAGCCTGAACTAAATGAGGATTATGTTCCTTTCGTGAATGGCTTCATGTGACAGCAATAAAATGGACTCAAGACAAGAATCATTCGAACCACATGCATTCTAGTTTCGTTCTGAGTTAATGTGAATCAACCTCCATATCCAAAGTATTTTTCGATATCCATTATATTAGATGTTCGTTTTCTAGTTCATATACTGTTTACTTAAGTGCATGATATGACTTGGAAATAATATTTTATTAGTATAATTATAATTTTTTTCTTTATTCATTAGATTATAGAACAGTATATAATTAATACTCATGGGAAAACGCACAATCAGTATACCTTGGAGATAGATACGATTTTTGCATGTGAAAAGAAGAATGATCCTGAACGTTTTAAAGACTGTGGAAATCGGTAATAAAAAAAACTAAAAAAAAAAACTGTTAAAATCATTTAACAATTTTATTAGGATTTAAAGGGTTGATTTTTTTTTTTAATGTTTTAACCCCTAATGATGTAACAGTTGTGTAAAAAGTATTATTGCAAATTAGATTTATTTATGACAGTGACTGTAAAGTTGGAAATAAAGAACAAGCAGAGCGATACGTTAAACCATTTATTAAGCCTTACACGTTTCAGTATTGCACCATCATTGGATTTGTTTGTGCGTCAAATGGGCATTTTTGCTAAAAATTGACTTGTGAATTTTTTGACCAGCGAGTTAAAATTGACTTGTTAAATCTTGAATATCATTGGCCCATATCCTTGAATATCCTTGGCCATGTGTGCATTGTCGTGGTGGAGGATTCAGTCCTGATCACCACATTGTAGGATGGTTTTTTTTTTTTGTTGTTTTTTTTTTTTTTTTTTTGCACTGCCTTACTCACTCATTTTAGCACTTCAAGGTAGTAATGTTGGTTCAGTGTGTCCTGAGGACAAATTCATGATGGATGATTTCGTTAATGTCGAAAAAGCAGATCTAAATTGTTTTCACGTTGGATCTCACCTATCTTGCATTCTTCGATCTTGGTGATGAAGTAGTCTTCCACTGTGCATTGTTGCTTGGTTTTTGGGATGTATTCATAATACCACGATGCATTGCATATAATATCGTTTGATAGAAAATCCGTATCAATTTTTGACTATTTTTCTCAACTCCTGGCACATGCTCATGCAGTTGGCTTTCTGGTTGTTAGAAACCACATACAATGAATTTTGCTACACATTTCATTTTCAGATGTTCAGATGAAATTTGTTGGTGTGAGCTACAGGTTATTCCAGTCAGCTGCTCCAATTCATCACAGATTTTTTGAATGTCTTTATTCATTCTGGAAGTCGAGGTTGATCTTCAATTGACATTTGACCACTTTTAAAACAAGAAAGCCACTTATTCATAATACTACTCATGCCTTGCTCAAAGCTTCCTCCATGTAAGCCCTCTGAAGCATTGCGACAGTTTCCTCTGTCGATTTCCCTAACAGTAAACAAAATTTAATGTTAACATGATTCTCTTTCATGTCTAAGCAGCACTTAGGAAAACATCCACATTGGCTGCTCAGATGTTTCGCCAAGGACGGCGCTTGACCTAGCAGATGAAATCGGATCTTGCACCAAACCACTTACCATAATTATTTCCTATTATTTTTGGGTCTTCCCTCGTATGTTGGAAGTTGAATTACTGTTTATTATGAAAACACTGCTTTCTATTTTTTAATTGTCAGACCTCGGACATTTGTGAAATTAGGTTCCAGAACCTGTCACAAATGAAGAGGATTCGCGGATGTCTGGTAGAGTCACTAGAATGGTAATATGTGCTTATTTCTATTCTCTAGATTCACCTATTGCCACGCCAACTAGTGACCTATGCGGAAACTACTCCAAGTGGGGGAATTTCAAACTTTACATGAGCATTGTATATATAGTGATTTTCTTACTGCTAGAGCAATTCGAAAAATCTAACGTACTCTCAATACGATGAGGCACTTGATTGCACGCATAGTGAAAATATTTCAGATAATCTCAATTTTATTTTCATTCTGGCTGTTCTAGATCTCGATTGCTGTTATACGCATGTGTAAACACTTTAACAATCCCTGTTTACGCTAGCCATTACTCATCGCCAGTGGTGCTACCACTCGGCGGTGAATCTACCGAATAGTTAAAACCCTAATTGTGACCCCAGTCATTTAAACACTTTAATTTCATTTAAAAATTAGCTTAATACATTACCCTTTAAAAAAAACAAACAAACAAAAAACAAATGTTTCCCAAAAGAAATAAATGTGCCTCAAAAACACAGTAGAATCTTCATTTAACTAAATTATTTTTTAACAATTTTACACTTAAATACGTGAAAACTTATAAATTTTACAAAAATTAAACAAAAACCACTTCTATAGGGTTTTTCAAGGATTTTGCAGATATGTGAAAAAATCGTGGATGCAAATAAGTTCAATTCCAGTGAAATTTTCGCAGATCTGTGAATTTGCGAATCACGAAGCACTAATGTCCAAGGTCTGACTGTACTCAAATGTGCAGATTAATGAATTAAAAATGAAAGCCATTCTTGGATTTCTCTTTTTGTAACTGCAATATTGCACTGTTCCACTTCAAAAAGCATGAGGAAACTATCCGTGCGATCAGGAATTTCATATAGAAGTGCTGATGATATGCCTGAAAGTGTAACTTCTTTATTGCTTTCTGAGCACTTTCGTATGAAACCCTGATTGTGGTGATGGTCTCCTCAACTGGTTTAGTGTCAGTCAAAATGTCTGGTCTCCCAGATCTCTTCCTGTCTCCAACAATCCATGTTCCTGAGGATTCTCGTTATCTTCAAATTGTTAGGAACTGCAGAATCTGAATATTTCCAACAAAATTTGACTGCAATACGTGCATAAGAATGACTGATGAAATAATGTTCAACAATGAAAACTCATTCTTGGGAAAGAACAAGTCTGTCAAGCAATAAACAACAAAGCTCTACTGCAGATGTTATGCAACTGTTATACGACAGATTGCATTTCTACTCGTTGTTAGTACTCCTACAGTACCATTTTGTGGCAGGAGATATAATAATTGCAATTAAATTTTTAAAAAGTTTTTGTTTTCAAAATAAGACCAGACTGAGCTTGTTTTGTGCAAATCACTCGACTGAATGATATGAGTGAGTTTGTGCCATCTAGTGCATGGCCGCAAAGTTTGTTGTTCTGTGTTGAACTATACCTCCGCAACAATGACACTTGCCATGATCAGCAGTAGTCATTTGTACAAATAGCGTCATTGTGAAAATGAAAAAGTTGGAGTAGGGAAGCTGGATCTAGGAACAACAAACAACGTTGGAGGAACAATGTGTGTGCATCAGATTTTGTTTTAAGCTCAGAAAATGTGCTGCAGAGATGTTGAAAATGCTTCAGCAAATTTTCGGGATCAAGCAATGAGCCGTTCGTAGTGTTGAGTGTGGTACAACCGATTCAAAACAGGGAGAACTTTGACTGACAAAGATCATCGAAGTGGGCAACCTTCCATGTCAACACATCTTTCAGTCGAGTGGTTTGCTCATAGCAATCTCAGTCTGGTCTTTTTTTGAACACATCTTTTATATAGGAATATCTTGAACTCTCTTGGTTTCCAAGGAAATCAGAGATGAGAAATAAGGAATACATTATTAATTGAATGAATTATGTGTGAAATATTTATTGGAAAGAACTTATGGAATTCATTTTTATTAAGATCTGCTTTCTGTCTAATGATCAAATAATGCATGCTGACGCATGTTTATAAATGAAAAAGAATTAAGTACATTTAGTACTACATGAAACTTTTTACTTTTTGATTTCATAGAATGTTGCTTTGGCATGGTTCTCGTCTAACCAATTGGGTAGGAATTCTAAGACAGGGTCTTCGTGTAGCACCTCCAGAAGCGCCAGTCACTGGCTATATGGTAATGTAAAATGTAGTGTTATCAAGCATTTTACAATTTCTATTTGAAGGTTTTTGTTTTATGTAATTCATATATTTACAATCAACAGTTTGGAAAAGGAATTTATTTTGCTGACGTATGTAGTAAAAGTGCTAACTATTGTTATGCAACTCGCACCAAAAATGTTGGGCTTCTCCTCCTTTGTGAGGTAAGTAATAACCATTATTATAATTTCTATTTTAGCAGCTTATGTTTAAGTTTATATTTAATAGTTGCATTAATTTACACAATGCCATCAAAAGTAACACAAGGAAAGGTTACCTACACTTTATCTTATTTTGAAAGAAAGTTGTAATTCCTATTAAAGTTGTTTTTTAATCTATTCTTTGAATTGCCCCTAGATTAGCGAGAGCGGTTTGACCCCAAGTATTTTCAATAAACCTTAACCAAGACTAAAATTCAATTGTCGTATTTTAGTAATTGAATGTTTGAGTATTCGTGGTAATAAAACGTTAGGGGTTGATTAACACAGATTGATTTCACCCCCATCGTATTTGCGACGGAGTCCATTACAGTACATAAACATTTGATTCAAAAGAAGAATCAAATTTATACATTGCTATTCATATTGTGACGCCCCTCCTCCTACTCTACTTGTGGCGACACCTAGTGTCGAATGGGATGGGCACCAAGGGTTCAGGACTGATACCCGAGGGTGTGAATTCTAAAATTAAAATTACTACTAAAACTATTTATCATCGCAACTCTCTTTATTAATGACAGTATATAAAAACAAGATTAAATCTGTTTGTTAATTAGATGGTAATTAAAAAACAACATTCAGTTTAGCTTCGTTTGACATACAATTACACATCAACAAGCGCTATCATATTTCATAAGGCAACAGCTGTAAAGGGCCCTCCCAGTGTCAGGGTGCCTAAATAAGCATCTTATCAAGCATTGTTATTCAAGGGACACATAATTCTTATATATGCAAAATAAATAAAGGGCATGTGGTTACTCCTAATTGAGAGAGAGGCTTTACAATCGGCTCTAACCTATGTTACTACATGAATCGCACCTCGATAGTTCAGACGGGTTTTCCGACAAATTATGCAAAAGTTTAGCTACAGTAACACAAAGGTAATGCTTTTATTTTCTTATATCAACGCAAACCCACGTTGTACGGCCCTTTTATTAGCTTAACGCCTAAGAGGAGGACCGTGGTAACCCCTTTAGCATTCCAGTGCACACGTCACTCAGTTGCAACGTCCTTCCCACGTTCTGACAGTCGCGCTCATAGCGTGGCTCCTATTGTGCAAACATGAAGTAGTTTGTCAGTTTAAGATTCTGTATTGGAATGATTACTTCGAATACAGACATCTGTCTTTTGTGTTGCCAAACCTTCTCCTATCTTTACTTATTCAGACTTATTTACTTTACAAAGCAATGTAATTATAAAATATCGTAGCATGATACGAGCGGAGCGCTCTCATTACAACGTTTTTTCCCGATGATGATAAAATAACTACAATTGAACTCTACATGTTCAAACTCCGTTATACAGTTAATGATTGTTTTGTCTTCCTTTAAATTCTTTTACGGGTTGAAAATAGCGAACTGTTTATTTAACTTGTTAAAACTTTCGATACGTTCACAACATGGAATAAACTCACCAACTACATCATCTAATTGGCTTGTCGTCTTCAGGTGAATGATACATTCCAATGTTCAATCACCACTCAACTTGAGGGCAGCAAAATTCTACTTTCCTTGGATAAACTTTGAGGGCGAAGAATTAATGCGTCCACAGCATTAGCATACGTCAAGCTCCCAGATAAACAGCAGCAGCAGTAAACAAAACACACATTTCAAACGATTAGACGTTTCTAACATATCTTTTCAACCTCTCTCCTCAGTTGCTCAAAGCCAAAAAAAAAAAAATCTTAATACTGTAATACCAAAAAAAAAAAAAAAAAAAAAAAAAATACTTAAACCCAACAATACCCACAATCGAAGATGACACAGCTTCTGGGAAAATCTCCCAGAAACAATGCTCAAACCAATGTTGTAAACAGCGATCGTCAACAATTACTTAAATTGAATCTTTTCATTTTATACAAAATAAATTAAATAAATTAGATAAATTACTAAACGAGGAATAAATAAATAACAATTTCAATCCATAAAAATTCAGAAATAAAGAGAGAAAAACAAATAACAACCAACTACTAAAATGCAAAATTTTAATAACTCCCCTTAATTACTTATTCACGTTTAATACACCCCCACGTTCCCGCCGGACCCATGTGACACTCACTGACATGAAATGTCACAATATAATATTAAAAGTAATCCATAAAAGTTGATTCCTTGCATTTCAAAAATCCTTTTATCAAAATATCTTCCAACATGAGCAAAATTGAAATTAAATTACGGAACAGAATTATGTCTTGCTAAATTTTTCGATGCTTCCCCATTTCAAACGGGAATCTCTTCTGATTCCACACTTTCATTCGCATTCTCTGCTGATCCAAGGTTTGTGAACTTGCGTCTCTGCATCTGGAAGCTCAGCAGATGTGAGAAGTGGCACTGTACATCGATTTTTGACAATTCTTCGTTATTCACCAATCAGAACAAGGTATTTTTCATTTTAAAATTTGTAATAAGGGTAAATCTGAATGTCTGATATTTAAATGGAACATTAATCTGAAATATTCGTTAATCTAAAACGTTCTAACAATAGAACACCTATCTCTTCTGTCGGGGATTATGAATTTGAATGTTATTTTGAAATATACATTAAAGTGAGGTACGTTGTAATGGGATTTTACTGTATTAACAATTTTGTGCAAAATAGTTAAATAGTTTTACTTAAATGACTCATTAAATTTTCAATATGGTTTTTAAAGGAAAAGGGTGGTATCAGAAGTAACTCTGAGGAATTTATGGACTGTGTATTTGACATTGCTAGCTAGTGAAATTTTGAGAATTTGTTTTCTCATCATTCAGCTTCATCCCGTTTTGCAAGTACATACATCATCAAATATGGCTTGCTTTGCTATTTCTTCATCCTGACAGTCATATGAATTTATTAAAATATTGTCATCGATGTACACATAAATATAAAAATTTAGAGAGATTTTTTAGAACCGAGGAAGTGGTTATAGCATAAAGGATGGTATTCACTAAAGAGCCTTGTATAACAATATTTGTTTCAGAAAAATTATAATAGGATACATTACAACTGGAATTCCTTTTTTTTTTTAATTTTATTTTAGGTGTCTTTAGGCACTTGCAATGAACTCCTTGATTCTGATTATAATGGACACAAGTTACCCAAAGGAAAGCATAGTGTGATGGGTTTAGGTAGAGTTATGCCAAATCCAGATGAAGCTGTTAAGCTGTAAGTAATATTCTATTCTTTATTACTGCCTTTTAGATAAATTAGTTTGTTTTTTTTCATGTTTTCTTTTTTAGTTTTATCATATTTACCTTGTTACTTCTTATCTTACTTTTATTCCACATGATTGTTTACTTCAGCTGGGGATATTGTAGACCACTTGGGGATATTCGTCCTTGGTGTTCGTTCTTCTAATGGTGAAATTCTCTTAAAGTGGCAGTGAAATGCCAAATCGCTTTTCATTCGAAGCTCATTAAGAATGCCAAATTGCTTTCTACTTCGTCCAGTGCCCAAAATGATACAGGACTGAACATAGCAGAAGATAATGGAAACTATCCATCAAAATGTTTCATCATTTTGATAGAACAGCTTCACTAAGAGAACTTTGCCATGTGTGTCAAACAAGAACACAGATCACTAATGCTTTTGCAAGGCATGTCTCCTTCCTTTTATGTGACTCGCCATTTATATATGTTGTCGCTATCCCAGTAAATATGCGCATGAGATTGCAATCTTGCAACAGCACCACCTATCGCTGACCTTTGTACCTTCTTATTATTATATGCTGAAAAGCATATATTGGTTTCGCTCTGTTTGTGTGTCTGTCTGTATGTCCGACGATTACTCGAGAATGCTTTAAGTTTTTCAAATTCTGCTTTCGCTCTTCGATAGAGACCCTTCCTGAGCTCACCTGATTAGTTGGCGATTGAAATCGATCTAACAGTCACATGACTGTTGAGGCCCAAACCCCCCCATTAAATTTTTTTATTGGCAATATAAGGCATGTAATATGTCATTCGAACGGGAATGACGAGCACAAGACGAATATGACATTCTTTTCGATTTTCAAAATGCTACATCCGAGAAAATGACCCCCAAAAAGTACTAAAATGAGTCTTTATTACGAGCTTTAGCTAAAGCTATAATGTATATAAAAATACAAGCATAATCAATTCCTTTATGTGTCCAGCCGGCCATCGTTTGCACTATAACGTGAAAATGGAAGAACTCAACTGTGATATATCAGCTTTTAATGAGCTCTCGTGGACCCCTTCAGGCACGTGCACTAATGATAAGAATATGAACTTAGAGCATGTAATATATCAATCGATTCATACTGACGAGTCATAAGTGAATACAGTGTTATTTTTCGTTTATCACTTAAGCATTGTTGATGGCAGCTTGGAGCACGTGCCCGTTATGAAGCTTTGTCGATGCATGTGCTCATTTCGTTTTAAAATTCAGTGACATTAGCCTATTATAAAATGTGGCTAATTAATATTAAGGCTATTGTTGAAAATGGCTCATTAATGGTAGGCCTATAGTTAAAATGACTATATAATGTTAGGCCTATATTTAAAAATGATGTGTGTGGATAGAATCAAAGGTATTTCCATTGTTTATTTAAACCAACTGCAAGTAAAAGTGAAATATTGAAATTTAAAATCACATCTGCGTCATATTGGATTAAGAAGGGACGCACAAGATTTTCCCCGACAATGCTTTGCAACAATGATTAAGAAGGGTTGAATATCTCTAGCAGTGGAAAAAACATAGGCCCAGTAGTTTAAAACATTTAGGCATGCGAGCATTTCATTTCTCATTTCGCGCGTGTTTGGAAAGATTCGTGTGAACGCTGCAATCGAATACGTAAATTGACATGCAGTTTTCGCCATTGCTGTATATAAAATATTATTGTAATATTAAACAACAACTTTTTATATTCTTCTTTTCAGCATATTTGAAAATCGTTTTACGAGTTATATTCTTGTTTATTTAATAAAAGGTGTTTTTTTAGTTTTGTGTCATTTGTGCCAGTAGAATGTCCTCCATAGCCCTCTGAATTGGAGAATTTTAATTTTGATAGCCCTATAGCCCTCTTCTTATGTACTACGAAATTACCATGTTGTTTGTAAGCAGACAATACTTAATTTCTCTCATAAGGTTTTTCTTAGATTGAAGAAATTTTAATACAGGGTGTCCTTAAAATGACTAATAGTTTTTAAAATGGAATATCACACAAAGGGTGACAGTTATTAAAGTCATTCTTGCAGGAGATTAATATGTGAGGTCAGGAATTTGTTTTGGTATGTTTCCTTATGTTTTGCAGAGCAAACTTTACAGACTCCACATAATGACATTCTTAATGGCCTGCCTGGTGATGTACAGTGTTCTTTCTTCCCAGAAAATTTTATCAGGTAAATGGAAAGATAAAATAGTTGGACAGACAACAATTAAAAATAAAATAAAATAAAATATTATGCAGTGTCGTGCAGCTTTTTGTGTATTCAGCCTGACAGCACACAGCTTCAAAGGGGAGAACCGTGATACGTGTATATATTTATTATGTGAATTGTTTACATGGCTTTTGACTTTCAAGTGGATGATTTTCTTGCATTAATTTATATTTGTTATATAGTAGAATATAGATTGATGAGCTATACATTTTTTTTTCTTTTAGATCTGATGGTACCTTGGTTCCTTTAGGAACGTTAAAAGATTCAAACATTCAGAATCCAAATGGATATACTCTAAACTATAACGAGTATGTTGTATATGATCCCAAACAAGTACAAATGCGTTATCTTGTTAAAGTTAAATTTAATTTTAAATGAATCTCTTCTGAGCATTTTCTTTTAATACCTTTGAAGTCCTGCACCTTTCTTTATTGTTTTCGAAATAAGTTCTTGTGACATCATTCTTTAAAAAATGTTGCATTTTATTTAAGCTTGTATAAAATATTTGTCTGGTTTAATTTTAAATAAGACATTTATCTTATCTGTGATTAAACAAAGGTGTTACCTCAATGTTTGACAGTCCAATAATATGGAATTAAATGTTTTAATTGTAAAAACTGTTAGAATATAAGTGTCCATGAATTTCTAAGGTGATCATACTACTCCTGTTGTTACTGAACCGAAAATGCTGTAAAGATCTGTTTGTATTTTATCTGTATACAAAACTCTATTTTGAATAAAGAAATATTCCAAAATAATTCTTTTTGTATATACTAGGGTGACCATTTATCCTGGATTCTATACTCCAATCAATGAATCATGAGAATTGCTAATCATTGCATTAACTATGGAGGAAAAACCAGCTGGAGTAAAATATAGCCTTGTACAGAGGTTGCTTTTAAATAAATGAGGGGTCATTCAAGTGTTATGTCACGTTACTGGGGGGGGGGGGTTCAGGCGTTATCATAAGAGCTGTGGCATTGTTCCTGTTATACCAAAAATACGGCCATCTCATTGTGTGACAAAATGACATGAAGAAGTTTTAGCCATAATGAACATCAATGAAAAATAATATGACGTGGAATGGATCGATGAGCAGTTCGTTGATAAGGAAAAAATAATAATCCCAATTATTGAAAATAGTGAAAATGTAAAATATTTAATATCAATAGAATTCCATTTAGAATAATGACCCCTTACTGTTAAATTGATGACCCTTAAAAGGGCCTTTTTTTTTTGCAATTAATTTTCCTCAAGAGAATCGTAAAGCTTTCTTGATATGTTGCTCAAGCGCATGTTGAACAAAGTGCACTTTAAACAGGAAATACGAACGATAAATAAAAGACGTGTGTAACGAGGCTAAGGCAGCTGCTGATTGGCTGAGGAACTAAGCCAAAATCACGACCACATGATTTATTGCAGGAGGACTGATTCTCAGGACTTGTCTGTTGGACTATAGTACTGTCCCACATTAGTAGATGACACAGAAATGTCCTGTATTTTCTAATTTGTCCCGTTACAGAATTAAGTCTTGTTTTATTAAGAACGTAATTTTATAATGATGGAATATATTTCGAAGAACACATAATGTAGCACGTGTAACCATGTGCAGTCACCGCCATCACTTTCTTGGTCTCATGCAAGTCGCTGTAACCCACTCCTACTAGTTTCTTTAGGAATGTGTTATTAATTCTAATTAACCGACTCTTGCTGGTTTCTTTAAGAATACTTATTGGGTCGTTGATAAGTATTCTGTAGCTTTCTAGTTGAGCATCACTAAAAGCACTATCTAAAGATAAATACAGGGTATATCAAAAGTTTTTCAAAAATTCTATATTTTTTAAAAATCTACATATAAAAGTGGGTCAAGTTGCATAATGCTCAGAATATTCCCAAGTGTATAGTTATAAGTGTTTGATGTGACCCCTGCTGACTGCCCGGCAAAGTCCACTCCATATTCAAATTCCTTACTTGTAGGACTTCAATTTGATAGGGCTTGAATCTCAAACAATGCATTCAGTTGTTGGGGCTTCATTTCTTAAAGTTCAGCAAACATTGCGCCAAACATATGGAGTTGCACTTTTCGAAGTGAAGGATGCAAAAGGTTTTGTGCTGTGGGGTTGCCATGTTGACATAAACTCAGGAGCCCGCTACGACTGTCAGATATACCTAGAAGATCTCTGGCTGCAGTGGAACAAGACTTGAAGATCCCCACTTTCCAAATAAGATTTATTTGCATTTTATACAAAAAACACTTAATCTCTTTCAAAATACTCTCCATTAGAGGCAATATATTTGTCCAATTGATTTTTAGCATATTTTCATAGAAAAGTGCTTATGTGATCGGTTTGTCCAGCTGTCCGTCTGTCTGTCTGTAGACAATCCCACAATTCATTGCGTTGCAATAGTAATAGTGCATGTATTGAATTGCTGGAAGAAATGATAAAGGTGTGGCTAGGACCATTCATAATATACGAAAATGATAATTTGGGGAAGGGATGTTGCGAGATGTGGAAATATTTATAAGAGAGTGCACTAAAGGACAGAAATACAAACATAGAAGAGGCAAGTTTTTAGAAGAGTTTGAGAACACCCATTTGAGAAGGTGGCGTTGGATGTGATTGGTCCACTTCCCAAGATGAAGTCGGACAGTAAATACATTTTAGTTTTATAGACACTTCAAGATTTCCGGAAGCTGTGCCTCTAGTAGACCAGACTGCTAGGAGTGTGACCAATGCCCTTTTGGATAAAATTATCTGTTGCTGCGGTATACCATGTCACCTTATAAGTGATCATGGAACTAACTTCACTCAGAGGTTATAAGGACCTATGCGAAGAGCTCACAAATTCACCACTGCATAATGATCTACTTCGAACGGATTGGTAGAGAGATTGAATCAAAATATTGTGAACACTCTCATACAGAATGGAGATGAGTAGGATCGGGAGCTGGAGGCTGCATTGTTTACCATCAGAGTTAATTTAAATGAGAAGAACAGGGAGTCGCCTGCGTTTCTCCTCTATGGTTTCGATCCCAGGACTCCCTTATCTTGGGATGATGAGAAATCTCAACAAAAACAATTGATGAGTATTAATCTGATTTGGTGGTTAGGTTAGAGAAAGCCTGCCAAGCTTCTATGAAAGAGAGCACAAAGAAAAGAACTGAACATAGAAACAAAGATAGTGACTATCAACCAGGGAATAAAATGTGGTTACTATAACGTGCTGGAAGAAAAAAAAATTATGAAAGAAATTCTTAAAATGATTTATTAATTGCAAAAGACTGAGTTTGGACTTACTAGTTACTACTGAATTTGTGGATTATATCAACTGTTTGGATGCATTTTGATTGGAAGTAAAAGTATATAAAATATTGACTGACCTTAAGTTCTGTGGATACTTGCATACAGATGAAGGAAGGATATCACGTTTCCACAAAAATGAGTTTTAATAACCATAGATGTACATTTTGGCTACCAAGTAGCCATTATCAGTATGAATCAAAGTGACAAAGGGAAAGTAACGGTATTTATAGGTGAGATTAACCAACCAGGAAAAGAGAGCTAACTCACAAACATGATTGGGCAAGATTTAACAAAAGGCGGACTTAAAAGAGAGCTATACAAAAATATGAGAGAACTGGGAAAGGTTGACAACTGTTAAAAGGGTCTTCCAATGTGACAGATCCAGTGGTCCAGTATTGTGATTCATTATCATTCTTCAAAACCTCCATGGATTCTAAAAAATTCAGTTTCTTGATGTCATCGATTACTTGTAGAAACTTTACGTTTTCCTTTTTCCATTCATGTCCAATATTAAGTATGTGTTCTGCATAAGCAGATTTCTCAGGCCTGTGGTTTTTAATGCAATCGAAGTGTTCTTTTATTCTGGTTTCGATTCCTCTGCGGCTCTGTTCGAATCAAAGTGTTCTTTTTTTGATCATATGACCCGCATACTTACTTACTTTTCAAACCCGCTTATCCGTTAGGGTCGCGGGGGCAGCAGCCCTATGGAGGATATCCAGCATTGAATTTCATATATTCCTGACTTTTATTTTGTCTTTTGTGTTGCCGAGTCGTCTTCTCAGAGTATGGTTGCTTCTGTATGCAACCGGAAGATCAAGCATTCCAAAAAATCCTTTCAAGTCATCTTGTCAGTTTTCTGTTATAGGGTAGACTAAAAAAATTTTTTTTTGTCCTGGACTCCTTCCATGAGAGTTGTGGAATCTGTATTTTCATCTTGAAGGCATGCCTCTTGATTAATTTATCGACTGTTTCATTCTCAAAACCATTGCAGGTGGCTGCTTCTTTAATCTTAAGGAATTCCATGTTCCTCTCTTCCTGTGTCATAGGTATGCTCATTGCTCTGTGTATCATATGTTTAAAAGCTGCCAGTTTATGGCCAAAACAATGATTCGAGTTGCTCTTTATGTATGAAGTACATAATTCGGTTTTCTTAAGTTTCTTTCCCTCTCTATAAACAAGTAAATCAAGGAACGGGAGGGCATTATTGTTTTCTTATTCAACAGTAAAAGACATGAATGGGCATAGGTTGTTGAGGTCATCTTTTAATTGGTCTACTTAGTTCACATGACAAACAGTAAATATGTCATCAACATATGTACAACAGACACTGGGGAAGTAGGATAATTTAGTAAGAGCAAGGTTTTCCAAATGGTTGAGAAACAAATTTGCTAAGAATGGGCTCAGGCTACTGCCCATGGGCGTTCCTATACCCATCTTATAAAATTTGTTATTAAATTGAAAATAGTTGTTGTAACAACAAAGCCTGTAAGTAGTAACAGGTCTCTAACTTCGGCTAATGGTATATCGTTACTATGTAGAACTTCTAAGGTATTTATGGTATCATCTATAGGTATGCAAGGAACATAGATGTCACACGGAAAGAGACCAAAATATGATTGTCAGGTATGTTGATTACTTCTAGTTTTTTGGCAAGCTCAAAGCTATTTTTGACTGCGAACAACTGTCCAAGTTTCTTAAATTAACTATTAAGAAAAACGGCTATCCAACAAGTTGGTGAGTATGTATTATCAACTATAGGCCTTGTAGCATTGCCAGCTTTATGCATCTTGGGGAGGCGATTTAGTCTAGGGAGGTGTGGGTTGCTGGGGCATAAATTTTTAGCGCTAAGGTCTTTAAATATAGTTTTGCAATTACCTATGCAGTTTTTAGTTTTCCTGACAAAATTTGTTACGGGGTTTTTCTCAAGGGGTGTCAGGTCCTTGTTCGATAAAATCATCTACTCCTTTAACATACACTGAAGAGCCAAAACATTATGACCACCTACTCAATAATGCGTTGCGCCACCTTTGGCCTGCTAAACAGCTGCAACTCGCCTTGGCATGGATGCCACAAGTTCTTGGCAGATGACTGGAGACAGGTTGTACCAAATGTCTAAGCAGCGGTCACACACAGTCGAGATATTTCGACATGGTGATGTTTGAGGTCTGAGCTGCTGCTCCATGACATCCCAAATGTGCTCTATTGGATTAAGATCCGGTGAATTAGGTGGCCAGGACATTAATTGGAATTCATCTTTATGCTCCGCGAACCACTCCAACAAAATTCGATTCTTGTGACATGGAGTTGTCCTGCTGGAAAATTCCATTTCCAGTTGGGAAGACAGACGCTATGTAAGGGCGCAACTGCTCCGCAATGATGTTCAGACAGTCCGCAGCTTTCATGGTTTATTCTACCACAACTACGGCCTGTGGTACCGGGGGAGGAGCATAAAGCATAATGCCGCCACCACCAGCCTGTGTATGGCCTGCTGTACAGGGGCAGGAGCAACTGTTCGCCTGGAAGTCAGCGTATCCTGACACGACCATCGAGAAGATGAATAAGAAATCGTGATTCATCCGATCAGGCAACTCTCTTCCACTTATCCATGGTCCAGTCTCGATGTTCCCGGGCTCACTGTAGAAGTAGTTGACAATGATGCTTGGTCAACAGAGGCACATGAGTGGGATATCTGCTGCACAGTCCCATATCCAACAGTGTTCGCTGAACTGTGTGTTCCGAAACACTTGCACTTGGACCTGCATTGTATTGGGCTGTCAGCTGAGCCACTGTCTGGCCCTGATTCTGCTTTACCAAGCGGGATAGCCTCCGACGTCTCCTTTTTCTTTGATGTTGCGTGGGCGTCCAATACATTGGCATCTACTGCTGGTTTCACCGTCATTTATCTATTTTGCATAAATACTAACAACGACAGATCGTGAACAACCTACCAGTCGTGCAGTTTCGGAGATACTTGTTCTTAGTCTTTGGGCTATTACAATCTGCCCTCTATCAAATTCGCTTAGATCAGCAGCCTTTCCCATCACTCGCAAAATTAAATGTGGTGATGGTCATAATGTTTTGGCTCTTCAGTGTAAGTGGCTTTGCCTAAAATGAGTAGATTGCTTTTATCATCTTTTAGATAGTAGCAAACTTTACTTTTAAGTTTTTTAATGATATTCCTAGTCTCCTGATATAAGTGCAATTTTGTGTCTAGGTCCGTTTTTTGGATATTTTTATAAAGTTGTGTCCTGCATAATATTTGTAGTTCTCTGTTTTGGCTATTCTCTAGGTGTTGGGAGCCCCGGCATAGATCACTTAACATTGACTTCAGGTCTTCCTTATGGTCAGGAATAGCAAATTTGAGCCCTTTGTTCAGGGTGTCTAATTCTTTTTTAGAGAATATGGCATAGGACTTACTAATGGCTATATTAAAATTGTTGTGTGCTAATTTTGGATTTGCAGTTGAAGTTTTTAAATTGTGTCAGTTTAAGACTAACGTTGCGAGTTATCTGATGAGTCTTATGGTTGTTGACCAAATGCACCATGGCCATGAATCTATCAAATAGGATGACCATCACCACAATGGTTCATGGCAAAGTTCTTTATAGGTTTTATAAGTTTCTAATTCCGTGTTGGCTAGATCATTATAGTTGTGCTCTATAACTAAATTTAAATAATGGGCTGAGGCTATAACTTTCTTTATCATCTGGTTGTTGTATTTGCACCATTTAAGATTTCTGACAATTGTTGGTATATAGTGCTTATCTCTACATTGGATTTGAGAAACCTAACTTTAGCATTGAGTTTAAAGAACTTATTCCAACAGAGGGAGTGAAGTCAAGAAAGGTGTTACAAGGACTTCTAGCTACTGGGGTAAATTATTGATTTGTTACTTGAATGTGTACTTGCTAGCCGAAATGTACATCTATGGTTATTAAAATTCATTTTTGTGGAAACGTGGTATCCTTCCTTCATCTGTATGCATTTTCATTGTTTGTGGACTTTATTGTAAGCAGAGCTTTCTCAGTTATTGCAATTCAGAAAAATTGATGAAAAATAGGAAAGAAAATTCCACAGTCTGGCTTCGAACCAGGAACCTTTGGCTAAAACCGCCAACACGCCAACCAATTGCGCCACTGGGGACTTGAAAGCTAAACGCTATTTACATGTCCTTAGGGCTTGGTTAGAGCAGTTACCTAGTCTGCAGGCTGGGATTTTTCCTAAGGCGTAATAGTCATCAAAGGTTCCTAGTACTAATCCAGGCTGTGGAATTTTCTATTCTATTTTTCTATTAATTTGAAAAGCTGAGGTATGGCGTAGGATAAAACCCTCACAGAACATTAATGAGTTATTCTTTAATAGAGTTTTGTTTTTTGTCAGAGTCGCCATGACAATGAGAAATAGTGGGATTCTACAGAATTTTCAGTTTAGAAGATAATATGCCGAAGTTGGAAGGCAATAAACTTTGTGGTATCGCCTGATAATGTGAATGGACATCCGCTTTAAGAGATGGAGAAATTTTTTTCCTGTGGTCAAGAATTTATTCATCCTTGCTGAATAAAATCTCAAAAAATGTTTTTTGGATATTTTCCCATCGGGTATGACATAGTAATGCAATATATGTTGGTCTTGTTAACCGACATTTTATGCAGTCTGCTGTTAAATATAGTGGAATACGCGTTTAACGACGTTGAACTTTTACTACCATAATAGAAATCTGATGGATGATTTAACTATGCCCCTGAATAGATGCCCCCTTACTATAGGTCCAGGGTTTGGGTGCTTCAAGGATTCTGTGAGCTATGCTGGTTGTAGCACTGGTACTTTAAAGTCACCCTTACCAGAAAGGTCATGGTTGAGAAGTGAGTTGAAGAATGTCCAATCAAACATACTTCTCATGATGTCGATGAATGAGAGAATTCATACTGCATCGAGAGTGTGGCGCAGGTTAAAGTCACCTGCGTTCGGGAGTTAGGCAGAGACTCTCGTTCGAAAAATAGTCGACAGCCTCCCGGCTATTATCTCGGAGCTACGTTTCCGAGAAGCCCCATCAGTGCACTCGCTATGCGTTTGGGGAAACAGTCGGGGACAGTGCATGCCTTTACCCAGGAGGAGAAACGGGTAAAGCGACAACGGGATCGGGCGCTGTCAATCGGCACTTGAACGTATTCATTCGCCATGACAGGAAAGGAATCCGAGTTAGTGGAGGAAGTCAAATGATATCGACTGGATATCAAAGGTATTACCTCTACAAAACGTCCGGGTTCTAGAACTGTCGACTTAGAAGGAGGGTGGAAGCCTAAAACTTTCTGCTTATTACAAACTTAAATCCACCACTCTTATTGGAACACCCTTTATGAAAAAGTGATAACAGCTATCCACAGCTTCTTTTCTAATGCCAGAGGTATGAGACACTTAAAGTTGAACCATTTTGACTTTCAACTTCCCTTTGAGATGCCATTCCTCGACCATCTGCTGCGCTTAATGTCATGTTCCCTCCTATAATCAATGCCCCCCCGCATCAGATATCGCAGTTTCCATTGTAACAACAAACTTCTGTGAAGCGGAATATTGCTGCACACCTCTCGCACGCTTTCCATAGGCCTCCTCTCAGTGTTGTAGGTTGACGGTATCCAAGCTCTCCTTTAAGGAGACCAAAACCACAGAAGACTGAGGGTGAGGTGTCTGGGCACTTCACCAGCATGGATCAGAAAACGGGTTTACCTCGATTCCAGTTCCTGTTTTTTATACACGTGAATGTATACTCGATGAGCGTCTATGCCCTAGAAAGGGATCTCTTGATGGTGCAGACCACGAGCACAATATGCAGCTGCAACCATAAAACCTTTGGAAAGCTTTTTCTTCCATTGTTTGATGAAAGTAGCCCGTCTTTTGCCATTTTCGTGATGGTAATGAATAACTCGCGACTTATTGGAGTCATCGAAGCTTACCCAATATTTGTCTATGTTGACCTATTCCCATCGGTCTAGAAACCGTTTGTAAAGTTTCTGGCGTTGGTGAACGTAGTGGTTAAGCCGTTGTCATACGATGACCACGAGCCTTATGCCGACACTACATACAGGGCGTAGCCAACGAGAAAGACAGGCCTCGGCCAACACCATCTAGAGAGAAGGCCTGCGGACAAAAGGTGTATGCATTATTACATCATCTTCAAACGACTATTGTTAATCGTATTTCTACCTATAATAAATTTGGCCGCTTGATGATGATGTAACAATGTACATACCTTTTGTCCGCAGCAATGACGTGTATTAAAGATAGACTCCGAATCCTATTGTTAACAGCGGCAAAAAGTGAAGCAAATTGAGCCATGATAGTTCTGGGCAGGAGTGAGCCGCGGAGTAATTAGCTGTCTGGCTGCTTTGTTTTTGAAGATTTTGGGCCCCGAGGAATTATTAATTCAAAACCATTATTCAAAGTTGTTCTGCGTACAACTGTACAAACAGACAAGAAAAAGGATCAGGAATCATTTTCCACAAAAATAAATCAAAAATACTTAACTAAAATGAAAATACGTTACTGAAAGACAATCGAAACGAAATTGAAACCATGATCGAAATATTGTTTATAAAATATAATAAAATACTTCAAATACAAAGTAAACAAAAAGATAAACTTATCAGTCCGTGATCGGCGTGTGAAAGAATTATTAATCAGCTGCTCTCGTGTTTAGCCGTGTGTTTTGTATCATCTTCACTCACTTTCAGCCATGACAGTTCTGGGCATGGAGCTTCCCAATTTGCTTCAAGTTAAAACAATAGGATTCGGAGTCTATCTTTAATATACGTCATTGGTCCGCAGGCCTTCTCTCTAGGTGTTGCCTCGGCACAGAAAAGTCAAAGCCAACTAGAAAGACAGGCCAGGGCACTGAAAAGTCATACCGGGTGATTCAGTCAATTTCTGACCATTTCACACGAATGACGTGCATTACGGATAAACAATTGAAAGAATATGAGCGTCATATCGAATTTCTAAATAGTTGGAGTTTGTATTGTTGCAACGGCGCTGCATGAAAATCGTATTGTTGAAAAATGGCGCCCGCTTTATCAACAGAGCAGAAATGCAAGGTTGTCGAATGGTATTTCGAGACAAAATCACCTGTAACCGTGCAAAGAAAGTTCCGGAAGGAGTATACGTGTCGAGACGCACCAGGCAGGCAAGCAATCATGGATTTTGTCAAGCAATTTCGTGCCATTGGATGTGTTAAAGGCAAGAAAAAAGGCGGGAGCGAAGCTCGTGTTCGAACGGCCGAAGTTGTCGAAAATGTTCGCACAAAGTTGGTCGATTCCCCTACCAAAAAATCTGTTCGCCGCCTATCCATTGAAGAAGGGCTGTCGTATACCACGACGTGGCGAATTTTGAGAAAGGATTTCCACCTGTTCCCGTATAAGATCCATGTTTATCAGGAGTTAACAGACACTGGAAGACAGAAGCGACAACAATTTGCGATGGAGTTTGGAGCAGAAATGGAAGCCAATCATGACATTGTGGACAACCTGTGGGTGTCAGATGAGGCCTTCTTCCATCTGTCATGTGACGTTAATAAACACAACGTTCGTTTTTGGGGTTCCCAGCACCCTCATGAGATCCATAAGTCACCTCTTCATCCACGAAAGGTTATGGCTTGGTGCGCGATTTCCAAAAGAGGCATCATTGGTCCATTCTTTTTTGAGGGCACCATAACGTCACAGGCTTACCTTAACATGTTGTAAACCTTCTTCATCCCCGAGCTGCGAAGGAGGCGTATACCGCTTCGACATCAATGGTTTCGGGGCTAGGCCTCACACCACTAATGAAGTGATAGACTTTCTCAATCAGAAATTCGGAAATCGTGTCATTTCACACAGGTTTCCAGATCGATTCGGGGGTGGCTTTCTTTGGCCCCCCTACGAGTCCTGACCTAAACCTGTGTTATTTTTATCTCTGGGGGTTCCTTAAAGACAGTGTGTTCACTACAGCACCAAGAACCCTAGACCAGCTGCGACAAAGCATCGTCGACTGCTGCACCCTTGTGGATGCAGAAATCCTGGATAGAGTTATGAACAACTTCATCATTCGGCTGCGAGCAGTTCAAAACGTTCGTGGTGGCCACATTGAGCATATCATCAAGACTTTTCCACGGGAATAAAAACTCCGAACTGCCTAAAATATCATACTGAAATGCTAAGTTTGTAAACATCAATGGGTCAATAAATCATAGTACTGAAATGGTCAGAAATTGACTGAATCACCCTGTATGAACAAGATAGATCGAGCAACAATCCAATCTTCATTGTTTCCAACAAACGAAAAAACACTGAGGGTGTTTCTTCGACAGTACGTAGACTGACGATCTAAACAAGCCGTGGCACTGAATTTGTGACATCATGCAAACAGTTGGATTTTGTGACGTCATGCAAAAAAAAGTAAGGATATTTAAAATGAACTGATTTATTAAAATAATAAATGACCCATGTTTGGCAGTAATGCATTTTATTATATTGTACTAGCTGATATACCCGGCCTTGCTCGGGCTCTTTTTTGATGAAGCTTGGGAATATCTGGATGTGAATGAATGTACAGAAAAAATGAACACATGAAAAAAGCTTAGAATATAGTAAAAATTCATATTGAAGAATCAAAAAAAAATTATTTTAAAATGCTCTCAATGGATGGTCTCTACAAGTATGGCCCCTTTAGCAGTTCTACAACTGCTCGTGTTGGAATGTTGTGTATAGCTGAGTAAGTTTGACACAGCGTAGGAGAAAAAAGGTGGAGAATAATGTTCATTTTTTCTGTGTATTCAGATTCAGAAATTGCAAAATTTCATCGAAAAAGAGGCTGAGCAACGCTGGGTATATCAGCTAGTATAGCAGATATTATAAATGTTGAAAATAATGTAAATGTTTATTGTACTTGTTGAAGGATTACGTTGTTGGATATTAGTATGATAGCCATCCTCTCTTTCCCAGAAAGTAAGTGGATATTGAAGAGCATCATATGAACGATGAATATCATTTATGGTTTATACAGTATTATCGCGACGCATAATTTTGATATCTCGCTGGTCAAATTGATCACCAACAATAACCAATGGCCACTTCATTAATATTTGGAGTATTAAACCGACCAGCGTGTTGCCCAGCTGGACTTTTGTCGGCTTTGATCACGGCCATATAATTATCAATTTGCATTCTTTCCGAAGTGTGTTTGAATAATTGTATGAGCCGATTTCTTTCATTTAACATCGTTTCTAGAGATGCAACAATGGCCCTTTCTGTAATTTTTTCAATACATTTGTAATGGTAGCGAATGTTAACTTGCTCTGCTTCGTCTCCCATGAAATAAATTTGCAAGAATTTTGGATCTTGATTTGGCATTGGAAGTAAAGAACCGATTTGGTGATACACTTGTCCTTGAATTTTGCATGTGGTATCGAAATGACGACCACTAATGATTTTTGTGGCGCCAAGTGATGTCATTTGGAAGCAAGAATTCAATTTCCGTATTTTTCGTAGAAACACTTTGGAATCGGCAGTATCAACTAATAATAAAGAATTTAATGGTTCAGGCGGTGGATGCAATTCTGGTAAAACAACTTTTCCGGCACCGCAACACATTCCTGGAGATTCATTTTTAAATTTTAATGCATGGCAAAATTGATATACCTTATTCATATCTCCAATAATTATTTTTGAATGTAATGAGTACTCAATTTCTGGATCGTATTCTGACTTAAATTCTTTGTTGTTCTACTAATAGATGAAGACCTTTGGTTTGCATTAGTTAAAGTTTGCCTTGCCTGTCTGTGTCGTAATCTGTCTGCTTCTAAGCGTTGACTGCACTGCTCTCCACTTTCTTGCGCGCGTGATCACAGGATTTTACCCATGAAAAAATCCTCGTCGTCCTCGGCCGGGATTGAAGCCACATCTAAGGGCATCAGAGGCGATGACGCAACCACTGAGCCATCGAGGCCAATAAGGAAAAGTGTGGTCATCTGCTATACAGAGAGTAATGCCCACGCAAATGGCCAGAGAGCGCCAGTGAAAAAAAAACTGACGCTCTAAACAATGGAGTTTCCCATCCTGTATTTCTTCATCCATGCCACAGCTAAGGTTACTTCTACTATAGGTTTGGCAACTCTGCCTTCAGAGCTTGGCAGGCTGCCACCGGATGATGACAGATGGCGCAGAACGCAGAGCCTAGGCCAGCCTCTGTTTTTAACATTGAAACTGTATTTTAAAGTTTTAAATTTAAAAATTTTTTAATGACATGAAAGCAATTTTATTAATCAAAACGATAAACCAAAATATAAAACAATTTTACTATCCAGATCAGTACAATTCAATAATAATTATGTTTTAGTGTTATAACTTAGACAGTTTTGCATGAATCAAGTGATTAACATTTTTCATTGAATTTTTGTTTAGCTGCCTAATTAAAAAGTGTAGCCTTACTGAAACATAAAATTTTACAATGTATTATTGATCTAGAAGGAGTTTAAATGATAAGTTTAAATTTAATCTGGGTGTTATCCTTTTAATGGGGAAAAATCGTAAATGAAAATTTAATAAAAAACAAAATAAAATAAAGTCACCAATCTTGAAAAACGATGAGAAGAAACTTGTGAGATGGAAGAAAACTTATTGAACAAACGATGCAGTCTATTGAGGATGTAGATGAAGTCATTTGAAGATGATGTTGATAGACTGCAGCTTCTCGCTTTCTATCTTCAATCATGGCCTAGGCTGTGAAGCTCAGCGTCCTTAGCGGCACTTTTTAGCGAACTGCCAAGCTCTCCCATTGAAAGCGGCGTAATTGCCAAACATGTGGTAGAAGTAACCTTACCACAGCCATGGACTTCGTACGAAGAGACGTCACTTCCTTAGTCATTCGCCATCTTGGTTCCACACAGCCGTTACTAGGAAGAGTTTAAATCATTTTCTCCTTTTGAAATGAATTTTGGGTCGTCATAAAAAACGTAGCAATACAACTTAGTTTTATTGCAGACATTCTGATCGCTTATGTAGCCAAACTACTCTCAGAATCAGTATATCTAATGCTTAGCAACGACATGTGTGGAACCAAGATGGCGCGTTGCCAAGGGGTGGAGCTAACGGTTACGTCACTCGTGCGAAGTCCATTGTCTTTAGATATTAGGGAGTCATTCAACTCCCGCCATTTTCCATTGTTTAGAGAAGCTAGGGAATTCAGATCACGCAAAGGTCGGAATGGACTTTCTGCGAACTATGTGGCACCTAGCGTGATCTGGATTTTCTAACTTGTACATTTATTTTATTTATTTAGTTGATACCCAAAATTAATAGCAAGCTATGTAATGCATTCAATAGTTGGTTTATCAATTATTTATTTAAAATGTTGTAGAATACAAAATTAGTGTAAGTATTATGTTCATAATTTCTAGCTCACGATAGGGCGGCGCTGCATACGTTTTTAGTCCGATTGTACATGCAGCGCCAATTTTCAAAGGAGTTCCCACCCTATCGGGAGCTAGAAACTTTAGCTTCATTTTTAGTGGAGTTGGATGACCATCTACTATTTAAAGACAATGCCACAGCCAAAGTGATTTTTTATGAACTATTGTTGCAGAAACTTTGCCTTGCATTGTAGGATATAAAGACAAATTGAAAAGGGAAGGAAAAATTCCGCGACCCGGATTCGAACCGGGGACCATGCCTATCGCTGGCACTGCTCTAACCAACTGAGCTACCGCGGATATGAACAGCTTTGCTGCTACAAGATATCCAAATAAACTTCATTGAAGCCACAACGCAGTAACTCAATCGGCAGAGCAGGCCCCGACTAGAAGGTCGGGAATAGTCCTTACCCTTTAACCATCAAATAAATTGATGAAAATAACTCAAATATAAGATAATGACATACATTGTTGGTCCGCGCATATTGTAGGCTCATATCAGACAGACAGATCAAGCAAAAGATTATTTTTACATCACAAATGTACAACACGCATGACTACGTAACACTATTCTAAACCACAGCCCACTAGATTATTTTTATCTAGTGGGCTGCGTCTTAGGTGAAGCACTAAGGATAAATTCCAACGAAGGATTCGAGAAAAATACTGAGGTGTCACAAACCTCAGGTTTATTGTCAAGATAATATTCAGGGATTTTTCACTAATTTCAAAATGCTGATTTCAAATTTTAAAACAGTTTTGTGCTATCACGAAAGGTTTGTTCGCTAAACGAAATCCTCCTAATGTAAACCTTATCCTGAGCCTAACGAACATCTGCAAATATGAGCTCAAAAGGATAATTAGTTTATAAGTTTTAAAACATTTACAGACCCACCCTGAATTTTTATATAAACCTTTCCCTTGAAACCGAAACTGGAGTAACTGCGCAGAAGCAGGACAGCAAAAAAACTTCCGTTTCCTGCCTTGAAATGTGCAAACACTGGGTGCGTTCGCGAAACAACCACTTTTTCCACTGGTGAATTTGCCGTGAATCGAGTGGAATTGGCGTGAATTAACGAAAAGCGAGAGAATCGCGAACGCCTCAGTGAATAAATGAAGTAATGGCGATTGGCATGAAGACCAAAGCTAAAACCTGGTGGGGCCCCTTAATCCATGAAGGCTTTGTGCCATTTATTACTCCTGCTTTGTGAAAACTAAGTAGAAAACTGATAAGATATGGGGAAAGGGTGAACAATGCGAAAAATATTTTAAAACTATAATCGTGCAAAAGTAAAATGAAAAAAAATAATAATAATTTGGTAAAATCAAGATAAATTACGAACGTAAACTTAGTAAAGAAGTCTATATTAAATTTTTCTAGGGTTTTAAAAATCTGTAACTTTAATAATTTACTTCGACTGACTTATTTTTTCAATTGCTTTTAAACAATTCGTAGTATATAGTTTTTATCAGCAAGTTGTTTTATAATTCGATTTGGTTTTAGTTTGCAAATACTATGTTATTAGCAGTGAAATATTAAAAATAAACTAAAAGAAATAGATACACAAATTTAATGCAAATACATTAATATTAAATTGGTTATTACATATAGAATGTAATTATACACCGATATCTCTAACTTAATTTAAATCACATGTTTTTGAGAATAATTATGCAATTTTATATTTTTTAAATTATTTTATAATTTTTTAAAAATTAAAATTTATTGGTTAAAATAGTAATTTAAAAAATCTATTTTACAACTGGTTAAGAATGCAATTTTTAAAAAATACTAATTTATACAAAATTACTCGATTTGGTTTTAGCTAAGACGATTAATACTGGTGGTATTAATCGTCCTGGGTTTTAGTTTTTCTCATCATATGCCATTTTTCACTTTTTCCACTGGCTTTTTGTGGGTGAGAAAAGTGACAGAAAGTTAGAGGAAAAAGTTAATTCATTTTGAATTCTCGAACGCCATGAATCCACCAGTGGTGGTTTCTCGAACAACAAAGTGGAAAAGTGAGAAAAGTAGCTGTTTCACGAACGCACCCACTACTACATATCCGGAGGAAAACGGAAGCTTTATTGCTGCCCTGCTTCTGCGCAGTTACTCCAGTTTCGGTTTCAAGGGAAAGGTCTATATAAAAAAAAAGATAAACCCTGGCGCCATCTCTTGAGTAATCAAACAAACATAAACCAATATATATGATTTTTACCCCTTCCCCCTCACTTTGGGGACATGTAAACCTTACTCTGGACCTAACGAACATATGGTGCGAATATGAGCTCAATCGGATAAGTGGTTCAAAAGTTATTAGAACATTTACATGGTGGAAATATCAACATTCAGTTTTCCTTGTGCAGTGTGACTGTTTGTAAGCTACAAACAGTTCACCATGTGATTGTGGGTGATTGGTTGGTCTGATTTGGATGATTTTTTTTTGTTTTGTTTGTTTTTTTATGCGGAACAAGTTTGCAATTGGGTTTTTTCCTCTATCCCTTACGGTTTTTGAGATAATTTTGAATGCGTCCTAATTTGCATATTTGGGATGACGAAAAGTGTACCATGGGATAGGCCACCCACAACTTCCTATTCATTGGATTCATCAAAATTGACATATCTGCTTTGGTTCAAAAAATAAAAGGGGGGTTCAGACTTTTGTAATTCACCCTGTATAAAGAAGATTTATAATTTTTATTCTTGTAAGCTGTTATTGGGCTATTATAGGCCGTTGCTTGGGAAACTTCAAATAAAAAATTTAAAAAATGAACCCGATGAGAGTTTCCTGTGTCCCGCACAAGTGGAAGTGGGCTTCGTCACTCCACAGAATGTCAGGTCACTAAATCATCCACCTAGAATATTGTCGGAGCTATTATCGCTGGCTTGCAACTCGTGGAGGCAGTAGAGCTTATAGGCCGGCAATTTTGCACGCTATGTTTAATAGTCATGCTTTGCCACGGGTACTGCACGTTCCGTTCGCATACTGCCTGTCTCTTGTGGTTCTCGAGCCCACTACGTGTCAGTAACTTCCATGAAATGACTTCTGTCACTGATATTCTCGCAGCGCCGTGATAGCATTCTCGTTCAAATAAAACAACTTAAGCAGTAAACAACTTAAGGCACAGTCTGGCAAAATCAACACCATTGTGTTAAACAAATCTTTTCTCGGGATTGCATATCCTTTTATACCATTATGCAAATGAGGGTCGCTATTGTTGGCAGCGCCACATTTCGCTCTGGTGACTGACTGGGAAATGACACATCTATCTTTTTCCCCATGCTCCAATAGGGATATTTCGCCAACAGTCACCCCGCTACAAGGCTCTGAATAGGTATACTTTATTTGAATCACTATTCCCAAGGAATGCAAACAATAAATATTAGTTTAAAATTGAGTACGTATAAATTATACACTGCTCACAAAAATTAGGGGAGCACGCGAGTTCGATAGGAAAGACGAGTGCTAGGCGTTTCTGAATATATAACATAACGGAATCGGTCTCTAATAATAGGAAATTTGCAGACAGTCTCCAATAATTCTGGAATATGACACTTTGAGAACATGATGACATTTCCTTATATATCATGTGTGAAACTTTTGCGAATTGACAAGAGCTTGTTGGAAGGTGGCCCCAAATCTCTAGTAGGGTGTATGGTCTCCTCGAACCGCCAAGATAGCTGTACGCCTGTTTTGCATGAAGTTGATGAGGTTATCAACAAGGACTTGAGGTAAACTTTGCCCCTCCAGTTACTTAGAGTCAATCGAGGTGTTAGTCTTCCAAGGGCGTCCCAATCATTTTAATGGGATTTAAGCCAGATAAGGATGCCGGCCACTCCATACGCCCGATATCCTCTTCTTTAATCAGGATATCCACTAGGCGGACTCTGCGGTCGTGCTTTATCGTATGAAATAGGCTGAAAAATCTCGCCCCTCTACCTCTGAGCCATCCGAGTGCCGTTCCGGTTAATGTACAGTCAGCATGCCCACCAATGCTTATGCCTACCCAGACCATCAATCCACCTCCACCGTATTGTGCTCTTTTCTGCACAAAGCCTAGATTAATTAAATCTTATTCCGGCTTCCCTCAGTATTCGTCGATTGTCTGACTGTAGAATGAATCTCGACTCGTCCATTAAGAGAACTCGACTCTATTCATCACCACCCCAAACGCGATGCTCTTCTACCCAGATCCTTTACTCCCTACGGTGCTTAAAGGCAACACCTAGAAAGAAAGCCTCCAACTGAAACTTCATATTTTGTTATATCATCATAATTCGACCATTGTTGATCATATTTCTACCAATCATAAGCCCTAAATTTGGTCGACTTATGATGATGTAATAATGCATGCCTTTTCAGTTGTGAGGCTTTCTTTCAAGGAGATGTTGATAAAGGCCACCCCAATGAAGGTTATTGCGTACTGTTTGCGGCAATACTTTGTGTCCTGTTGCCACGGCGTGCTGCCATTGAAGGTGGGCAATAGTTTGTCACCCGTTTCTCAGGTCTGTTAGCAATAGGTAACGGCCGTCACGTGCTGTAACTGATGGGCTACCTTGTCCAGGCCTTCATCGAACACTTCCAGTTTCCTGGAAACGATTCCACAAACGATACTTCGTTACATTCCAATGGCGTCAACTAACGTCCATTGAGTTTGGCCTGCTTCATGCCTCCCAATAATAGCTCCGACGGCACAGACTCATGTTGTTGGGCCATCCTTTAGTGATTCAGAAGCAACTTTCATCGATTCACGAGGAATTCTAAACAATTACTTTGCAAAGTATTGTTGAACTCGCGTGGACCCCTAATTTTTGTAAGCAGCGTATTTTTTTGTATTCTGGATATCCTGGCATTTAAAAGAAAAGTACTGCCACTCTTGACAATTTTATTGACATAAAATCTGCACAAATGGTTACAAAACTTTTGGTGAAAATGAATTCGCTCCTAAGATTCCTGAAAGCCTGAAATGTTGGGTGGTGATGTACTCCTGCGTTAAACATGTTGCTTACATTTTTTTAAGTAATTTTTTTTTTCTATTCAGCGTTTTACTAATTTTTTTAAGTATTGAAAATGAAGTCAAAGAAATCCTTAACATCCATTGAAGATTTATATTAACCCCATAGCATCCCACGGAGACATTGTAACGGTAAAGTTGTTTGTAACCGCCGGCTTGCCTGAAAAATTTCAAAAAATTTAAGCATTAGATATTTCTTTGAGTACATGACAGGATAAATTTTACGACATGAATGCTAATGCATATGTTACCGACCATGTGTGAAATCCGGCTATTTCCCGACCTCTTCTGTCCAGAGACTAATTATAGACTTTCCCAGGAATGCTGAGCAAAGATGCCTCCATAGGGAAAATATGCCATATAATCTCAAAAACAGACATTTCATATTTTGCCTACTAATCTCAAGCATTCTACAGATTGTCTACAACTGTGTTTTGTTTGCTTATAACTCCGATTTTTATTGCTCAATTGCACTGACGATTTACAGACATTCTCATACTCATCGCTTTTATTAACCTTCAATATGTGCACCGTTTTACAGCTCTTCCAACGTAATGCTATGAAAACTGAAGTGGTTTTCCTCTTTAAAACGTCCAGATCATCAGTCTTTGGCCATATACAATGTCCTTGATATGACCCCACAAAGAAATCTGGCATGTTGAAGTCCGAGAAGTTGGGAGGCCATGGCCTGGGCCCTCCTCGACCACGCCAATTGTCGTTAACGCTGCATTCAGAAGGTGGTGAAGCCGTGTCGTTTCGGAGATACTTATCCCTGGCTTTCGGGCCATCACAATCTGGCCTTAAAGTTGCTTAAATTGGGAGTCTTCCCCACTACACACGTACACAGTCAACAAAATGATGCCTCACCATCCCCGGTAACTGTTAAATTCCATTCGCACTTTTTCAAATGCCATTTACGTTATTCCGACGAGCGCATTCTCACAGGGTGTTCATAAATCTTGGCTGATCAGTGTATGTCTGTAAGATGTCAATACAAACGCGAAATAAAAATCGGAATTTTTAAGCAAACAAAATACCGTCACACAGGATATTCCTTAGGCATTCTCTACAATACCTGCTTTTCACATGTTGCTGATAATAAAAATTAAAGAACCTATTAAAACAATGCAACTTCAACAGTGGCCGATGCCTTTCGCTATTTACATTTGTATCTTCATGGTCGAAACGCGTCAGCCGTGTTAAAATTGCGTACATGGTTTTTACTAGCTTTTATTAAAAGGATACACTATCTAATAATAATTGTCCGGACATCCTGGTCTTCAATTGGAATGAGCGATTTTGTGAATGCAAATCAGAGGACGCTCCTGATTTGAATAAATGAAACGCTTCGAAAGATTGTGTAAAGGTACGGCCACACAGAGCGCTACGCGACGGATGCGATGGACGGGACGGACGCGATGGGCAAAATAGGGTGGCCACACAGAGCGGGACGCGACGGATGCTATTTTCGCTCTGATTTGTATACAAGTTTGTTTATTCCATTGCTTATTTGAAGATTTACGTAAAGAAACAATGTTTATTACAATCATAATTATGCCAAGTGTTTTAGTATTTCGGAGCGATATGGACTGAGGCTTTGCAATGCCAAATATTAAGGAGTAACTTGCTTTGATTTTTCTTCCTGAAGTATCTTTTGAAAAATACAGGAATAAACGATGAAACTAGATAGTTTGCTATCTATGTAAAACCATTCTTAAGTACCGAAAGGTCTTTATGCTATCAGTGTGGGGAAACGTGTCTGTCTGTCCGTCTGTAACTCAAACTCCTCCGAGACAGATTTTCAATATCTGTTTTCGTCAGTCGATGAATATGGTTCATGGCACGAACAAGTTGCAAATATTATCTAAATGGGTTCATTGGCACGTGCACAAATGGTACCTCTATTTTCCCGCCTAGCAATTTTCAATGAGAAGATATATTGAGTAATATATCAAACAAATCGTAATGACGAGATAGATGCGGTTAGTCATTATTATTTTCGTCAGTCGATGAACATGGTACATGGCACGAATCAATCACAAATATTATCTAAATCTGTTTAATAGCACGTGCACAAATGGTACCTTTACGACCCCATCTAGCAATTTTCAATGGGAAGATATATTAACTATAATATATCAAACAATTCGTAATGACGAAATAGAAGCGGATATAAATTACTATTTTCGCCAATTAATAAATAAGGTTCCGGGAATGAACCATTTTGAAAATGGTTGAAATCGAAATAATGACACGTGCTCTAATATACACTTATGACACCCTCAAAAATTTTCAGTGCTAAAATATGGCATGTAATATATCAAACGACTTGAAATGATGTGTCATGAATGAATATAACGTAAAATTAATGATAGTCGAAATTGGTTCCAATGAACCTGGTTTAGTGGAACCATTATGGTCCATTAGAAACTTACAATGTTAACATAGGGCTGCTTAAAAATATAGTTCCGCGAATGGTTTAGTTTAACCTTTCGGTACTTGGTTATGTCATTTTAATGGTTTATTTTTTATTCTTTTGTATTTATTTGCTCAGAAACGCCATAATCGTAGCATAGTCACATGATTGAAATCACCGAAAGCAAAAAATTAAGATGCGTCCATACAAACCGCGACGGACGCAATGGACGGGACGCCCGCTACGCGTCCAAAAAATTTGCGCCTCTATTCACAATGCAAGTGGCCACACAGAGCTGCGACGCTACGGACGCGACTTTCTGGACGTTTGGACGCGTCGAGGAGGGTTTTGTTTGCGCAAATATTTTCTGGACGTCTAAAACATCCGTCGTGGACGGGCATTCGTAGTAGAAAAGCAATTGTGATATGCTCATCGCCTGCAGCTTCGGTGATTTCAATCGCGTGAATATTCTACGATTATGGCGTTTCTAGAGCAAATGAATACATGTTTTTGGAAAAAAATAATTATATAGTTAAATAAATCCAAATGCATAGTTCATTAAAAGAAGTATAAACAAAAGAATAAAAAATAGTGGCTTCACACAGACAGCAAACCAACGAGATTGGAAAATATACTTTGAAAAGACAGGAACAAAAATCAAAACAATTATAAAGCCCCTGTCCATATCGTTCCGAAATAACTATGAATAGAAACACATTGCATAATTATAGCGTAGTTATATCGTAATATTAATAATTAATTACAATATTTACAGTATAGATATTAATTATATAAATTCATTATAATTGTAATAAACATTATTAGTTGTAAACTTAAATTTATCCTCTCTTTACGTAAATCTTCAAATAAGCAATGAAACAAATCGGAGCGAACATAGCATCCGTCGCATCGGCTCGATTCTCCCTATTCCCTGGCTGTAGTTTTAGCTGCAGGCGATAAACACATCACCATTGCTGGTCTACTGCGCATGCCTATCCACTCGGATGTTTTGGACGTCCAGAAAATATCTGCGCAAATAAAACGACCAGAATGTTGCGTCCGTAGCGTCCGCAGTTCTGTGTGGCCACTTACATAGAAAATAAAGGCGCATATTTTTTGGACGCGTGGCGTCCGTCCCATCCGTCGCGTCCGACGCGCTCTGTGTGGCCGTAGCTTAAGTCGAATAGAGGCAGCATGACAACACTACGGGAATTGAATGACAAGTGTCCTTGTGGGCTGTCACGTAGCGGCTAGGTCAATAGGTACCACCATTATTCTGATAGGTCATTAAAAATCAACGGTTGATAGGATATGCAAATGGCAACGCTCCAGCACTACCGGTGCAGGAAAACACACAGGCCAGCCTCCAAATTGACAGGATGGACAGAAGGGCGTTCAAGAGGGTTGTGTGCACAAATACGCTAAAATCAGCGCAGACTATCCGTGAAGAGTCTCAGAGCACTAGTAAAATATCCGAACATTTGAATATTCCGCCCAAACAAAGACAGTACCCTAGATGCACCTTGGTGCACCTTTCAGTTGTTGCCCTGCCAAGTTTGTAATCGTATAGTCTCATTTCTTTGTGAATTATTGCCGTTTGTATTGCAACGTTTTCTTTTGCTTCTGCAAATCTCCAAATTATTCGACCTGGTCAGGCTGTCAACAGGAAGTTTTATTGCTAGGTTTTGAAGTGACTGAGGGAAAATTTCGCGTAAACAGCCGAGTTGTGGAAGAACTACCATGACATCGCGTCCGCACACACCTCGCTCATTGTGAAGGAAACGTGGCAACGGTTCCCACCCTCCCTACTCTTCTGACCGGCCCCCTGCGACTTCTAGTTCCTTCCCTAAAATGAAAGGGCGACGTTTTGACTTCATTGAAGATATCCAAGTAGAATCGCAACTGTCTTGACTACCCTACAGCCTTCCAGGAGTGCTTCCAAAACTGGGAAAATCGACGATGCGTGCCGGAGAAGACTATTTTGAAGGTGACAGCGGAAATTAGGGTATAAGGTACTTTTTCTATTTTTTACAAGAAATTTTGGGTAGCACCTCGTACTCCCGTGAGGAGCGTAATACCTTACGAAAAGAATTTCACGTCGTTGGATTTCACAGCACACAGGTGAAACACCATGACGGCTTGTCTAGTTTAGCGCCAAGATCATGTGAGCTGGACATGGGACCAGTGGAAGAAGATGCTATGGAGCGATGAATCGAGGTTCACCCGTTTCCAGTCCGATGGTAAAGTACGAGGGGAGATCAAAAAGTAAGTTGCACTAACTTGCCGCAGGAGCGCGCTGTGTGTCGCAATCTTGGGCAAAGCGGAGAAAGGGACATTAACTGCGCAGACGTCGGATAGGACGCTTGCTGTAGTTTCCCGTCGTGTTTTGTGTGACTAACGGGCTAAAAGCAATGGCGCGTCAACTGGATGTCCACTCCAAACTTGAGGTGCGAGCAGCAATCCGATTTCTATGGGCCAAACGGGTGAATTGCACGGACATTCATCGTGAAATCACTGCTGTATTTGGAGAGCGTGCAATTTCCCGGCAACACCTCACAAGGCCCGCCAAACGTGCTAACTGCTGCAGCGATTCAAGTGGGAGGTTTGGCAACATCCTCCATACAGTCCCGACTTAGCGCCATACGACTTTAATCTTTTCGGTAAGCTCAAAACGGAACTCGGTGGACAACGATTTCGAAACAATGAGGAGGTGAAAGCGGCTGTCACCGTGCGGTTACAAAACGCTGGAGAAGATTTCTATGCATCCGGAATCGAAAAGTTGGTTGATCGTTCGGATAAATGTTTAGGGTCTCTTGGGGACTATGTGGAAAAGTGAACCTACATTGTATGCTGCTATAGCCATGTTGCTTTTGTATAGGTGGTGTAATAAATGGCCATACCGTGGAAGTGCAACTTATTTTTTGATCTCCCCTCGTATTTATATAGACGCAGCCTGAAGAACGCTCGTTACCAGAGTGAAATTATTCCGACAGTGAAATTTTTTGATGGTTGAATGCTCGTGTGAGGTGCATTCAGCTGATTTGGATTTAGACCACAGGTTATGTTCATAGAAACATAACAACCGATCAATATCAGGACATTCTGGATAATCAGATGCTTCTTACCCTGTAGAAATTCTATGACGATTGGTAATATCACGACAAATCTTTGCCACGAAAAGCTGCAGCTGTTATGGAATAGTATGACGAGGTGGAATGTTCTTCGACTGCCCTGGCCTGCACAGAGCCCTGTCAAGTCTATAGAACACCTGTGGGACGAACTGGAATATCGTTCGAGGTCAAGACTAACTCATTCGAAATCAGCTGAACTCGATACTGCTTTGGTGGAGGAATGGAGACATGTCCAGCTAATGTCCATCAAAAATTAGTGTTAAGTTTTCCACACAGGGTACAGATAGTTATCCAGGCCAAAGGTGGACATAGAAAATTTTTGAATAAGTGCGTTCCGGACAATTATTGATTAGTAGATAGTGTATCTGATCTTCGCAAATTTACATAACCATACAACTAAGAAAATAGGACGATGCCAATTGAAATCGTGCAATTGGGTACAACCAGTAAGCGATTACAAGCATTGGCCATTTGCGTTATTAATCACTTAGAATAGGCATTCATGATAAGTCATTAAAATGCCCCAAAACTCAAATTAGTTTTTTAGACACGTACACCGCTTAGAAATAAAATCATTGGACACCCCTCAAAAACAAAGTTAGCAATGCCTAATGAAAAGTCGCTTGTCGATAACCGGTATAAACGGTTGATACACAGTGGAATCATATCCTAGCGAATGGCTACTCGAAGGATGATGCACTATGTGGAAGAAACTGATTGAACACCTCCTTCATGAGTATTTGAGCTCATTAACGACCATCACGTGGTCCGAGATTTAAAAAAGGAAACTAATTCTCAGGTAAATGGTTACCAGGAGACGGATTTCCGATTTCGAGGAGGGCATAAGAACAGGATGCTCCATAGGAGGTACTAGTCTACGGTGAATGGCTGACAGTTCCCAAAACTGATTTTATCCTTTGTTATCAAAACGTAGAAGGGACATTGCAAGAATGAACATCGACCCTTAAGATCCAACAAACTGCATGACATGGCAAACGAATTCCAAATGGCCGCTAATATGCAGGTTTCAATCAAGACTTTGTAAAGAAGCCCGTGCACTTGGACATAATGGTCGAGCAGCCATAAACCTCTCATGACACAGAAGAATTCAGCTCAGCGCCTACGAAGGTCTAAGGAACACAGAAACTGCACCCAGAAGCAATGGCGGATGAATGGGTTTAGTGTTTACCTGGAGAAAGTCTAATTTCGTGTGTGGGATATGCAATTTCCCAATCGTTGAAATGATCTAATGGACCGTGGAGTGGCCCCCTAGGTCCCCGGATTGACCCTGATAGATTGTTACCTGAATGCTCCAGTGTATGCATTTCATTATCACATGACCCCCTTCCCATTTGAAAAGTGAACTTGTATCCAGGATTGGTTGTATTTAATATTGGTTGTCTTCAAGATTGGTTGGTCATGAGACCAAACGTCCCCCCCCCACCCCCGACTTTAATGGTATCCCTAATCTAATTTATTAGCTCCATCCATAGCATTTAGGTTTTATTTAGGTGGGTCCAGACTTTCGGTGTAGCCCTGGAAACAGGACAAGTGTCATTTAGAACGTCTCTGTATGTCTCGGAATTTGTTTCCATGCACAATGGTCAGCAGCCCATCCCGAATCAGTTGAAACGACCCCATATCATCACTCCACCAGCATGTGTACCCTCTGGAGTAATTAATCTCGCTTCACGATCTAATGACGGATGCCCGGCGAATGCTTTATTTTCCGACCGAGGCATAATGGTGTTGGGCGTTTTTCGTGATTCGGCTGGGTTCCTTAGTTCCTGTGGCTGGAACAGTGAATCCTGCAATGTATCTTGACACTCTGGACAACGCTGCACTCCAAACTATGGCAACAATTCGGGGTAAGGTCCGTTTCAGTTCTACAACTGTAATGTCCACGAATCGAAACTTATGTGGCCACAGTTTGACGACATAGGTGTTCAAAAACTGGACTAGCCTTCACAGAGTATGGCCAAAATCACGCCTGGAAGGGAACTCCTACGCCCATCTTTCCAGACGCTTGTAGGCTGTGACTGACGCAAAAATGGATCGACATCCTCTTAATATGTGCCTCAAGAGTCTCCGATTCTACAAGGGAGTTCCGGGATATTTTGACCAGGTCCCTTTTCGCATGACCATCACATATATCGTAGTGTTGTAAATTACAAAACGTTGCATCTGTCCAAAATGCGAGTGAATATCGCATGAATCAGACAGGATAGATATACAGTATATGTATCAATTGGTAACCGTAAATGTTTGGTTTTCAGCTTCTTGTTATCAACCCAATTGCTCCGATCCCATTTTCGCATGAACAAAGATCTTACCTGGATAGTCAAGGTTGTCTATGTCAACCTCAATAAAGAACTGGTACATGCTAAAGTAGAAGATCCAGAGGCCTACAATATAAAAGTCTTTTACATAAAACGCTCTACTATCGTCCTCAACACGTGAGAAGAAGGACACGAAAAGAGCGACAGCCAATGCGATGCCTCCTATGTATCCGATAATACTTTGCGTTTGATAGCACACATACAAAACACACGCAATGGCTGCAGCTATTGAAGCAAAATGGAAGTTGCGCTGATCATCTTTGAAGAAGACTTTGCCTACGATGGGAGGGATGCAAAGGAGCAGCACGACAAACTGAAAAGGTTCGAATTCGTAGATCCAGAATAATTGAGCCGGTATTAGGGGCAACCCTAATACAAAAGCTATAAACGATGAATGTCGCATTAGGTCGGTATAAATTCTTGGCAGGTCTCTGAATACTGTAAAAAGAGAAATTGAAAAATAATTAGTCCATATCCTTTGTGTACACCGAGTTTCCAAACAGTAGCGCTCAGAAAATACGGCACAATTACAATTTTGGATGTGTATGTAAATTAGTTAACCGGATGGATAAATTTGAAGATAGGTTAAGGGAAATGAAAAGTATGATAATAATAATACCTGAAAATTAAAGAGAACTTAACTGAAGCAGACACGTGGTTTTGTTTTGTTTGGGATCAACAATAAGGCACGGTTCTATTTGGCTTTAAAATAAGGTTTCTTCGTTAACAGAAAACACATTAAATTGTCTATAAAATATGCTTGCCATCTGTTTTTGTTGTAAAATGTCAAATCAAAGGGTACATCTTGACTTGAAGACGCAGAAGGTAATTGCTAAAGCTGCTGAAGAAAAGCAGTCTTACAACCGAATTGCATCGGATTTCGGTGTTCGATTAGTACACTTACGAGGGGAAGCCAAACCTCTGTCCCGACTTCAATGGGGTTTAACGGTTGAAGAATACCAAGTAGTCATTATTTCTTATGCGTTTTCATCAAATTTTAATTGTTGGATAGGAGAAATTCCCGATCTGAGAGCCGGGTGCCCGCCCTATCATTGGGCTTTCCATCTTTAAGACACTTGTGTATAGTGTCTGCGATAACCCAATTGGCAGAGGCATCGAGCGTGATACTCGTGGTTCCTGGTTCGAATCCAGGTCGCAGAATTTTTCCTTCCATTTTTTAAAAATAATATCATTACTTGATGTTTGGAGAATTAACTCCGGTTTTCATTCATTCATTATTAACTCGTCTATTGAGTATCAGTTTCTAATGACAAGTACCACTTAAAAACTAATTTTTGTCTAAATAATCTAGAGTGAAACTAAATTAATGTAGTAATATTAAAAATTGCCAAAAATTTCTCTAAATATATAAAAACTGCGTTTATATACGTATTTCGTAAAATCCGTCGCGCTCCATTTTGGATGTGGAGCGATCATCCCCGTGACGTCATCGGCCTGCTGAAATGCGAGCTGTAGCTACTTTTAGTATTGTTTGAGGTATACAATATGGCTAAGTGCGGCTCGGATAGCAGTTCTGAATTCTCTTCAAGCGACAAAAATTTCGATGAATTATTTGAAAATCGTGAAATTAAGCCATACCAATTGGAGCCGCAAATAAAAAGATTTGCCAGTTGAACTTCTAGGCAACTGCCATGACGGGGAAAACGCCCCTCCCACATCGCTTAATATTCATAACATGTTTGATATTTAGGCCGTTATCTAATTAACTTTTATTATTTATACAGGCAATATAGATATACTAGGTTATCGGCAATTTACGAATTGGATCTAGGGTAGGCTTGAGAAAAATAACAAAAGTTTTTCCAAATTGTGTTGTGAGCATTATCAGGAAAGAATTTCCCTCTGAGGAGTACTGTGCGTTTAAATACCGAAGATATTAAAGACATATTTATAGCATATTTACATTTATTCCTACAGTGTTTCTATTCATTCATCATTTATTCCTACTTAGTTTCCTTTATCTGCTTATCAATAAAATTTGAATTTCCTTACAAAAAATCTTTGAGTAATTTTCCAGTAATAAAACATTTTTGATTCTGTTTCTTAAATAATAGACAATTTGGGAGTTTTCGTACGAAAAAAAAACAAACACGAAAACGACATAATTTAAGTGGCATTTTCGTATTTGCTCATCATTATTTTTTGTTTTCGTCAAACAAGTTGCGCTGTGCGCACGAAACCGACTTTTTATTTTTTCGAAACGAAATTTGTTTCCCTTGCAGCATTCGGCCCTGTTCAAAGTGGATTCTTCCAGTCGATTCGAAAGTTAGTTATCAACATTTTAGAATAGACATTTTATCAACATTTTGCTTAAGCTACTGCAGTAGGTAATTCATGTTTATTTAACAGAGTTGTTTGTGCTGTCAAAATGCATTGTACGTTCAAACTTTTTCTTCGACGGAGCTAAAGTTTGGCGTCCATTATGACTGCGCAGATGAATGCGCACTCGTTTCGTCATACGCAAATTGCACACGAAATTCCCTACGAAAATCTTGAAAGAATTCCGTTACATAAGTGATGAAAATGAAAAATTTTTAAATGTCGTATTAATTTTTCGTTTTCGTATCTTTTTGATTTTCGTATGAAAAATCGCAAACTGTCTAATAACAGGCAGTATTTTCTTTATTTATATGGATTCTAGCGAGTTTTGTACATATATACTTTTTTTTTTGCTTGGACGAGTACACATATCTGATAAAAGTGGTGGTTTTGAATAGTTTCTTTTCCTATTTTTTCTTTGGTAAATAATTGGATCGACCTCATATTCACACAGATGAGACGCTGTTGCTTTTGCCGGGATTCCATTTATCTGTCCGAAAAAATCTATCCGTTGCTTTTTTCTTATTTCTTGAGCAGAAAAGGGTGAAGCATAATTGTTACACACGAATACCGAACGAATACAATAGTTACATAATTATTGTTCAAATCGATGTCATGTTAATCGTGAGCAAAACTGTGCTAATTTGGAAAGAAGAGTTTCCAAATTCACTCAGTGTCATTCATATAACGTCTCCTTTTTTAAAATCATTTAGTCGTGACTTTACTAACCTAAGCTACACATTTCAATAAACATTCCTTTACACAGAGGTCATTAAATAAATTAAAATGGCCAAGGTAACATTTGGAAACTCTTTCTTGTATGTTTACTTTAAAAAATCACGGTGTCAAAGATTACAAGCAATTAGATGAGCTCTCTAACGTCTCCTACTGAATTGTGGAGCAGGCCGATGACGTCATATCGCCAGCTTGCTAACAATATCATGGCGGACGCCGTTTTTCGCACACTGTCGTATTTTGCCGTTTTCATCGCAGATTTTTAAGGAATATGATGATTTTTATAGAAAATTATTAATGAAAGTGTACTATAAACGTCATGAACTAACAAAATTTAAATAAAAAAGAGGATGTGATTTTTAGTGGTACTTGTCCTTTAATATTAAAACTATCAATAGGTACAAGCGTAGAGTTTTCAGTATTTACTCTTAAGGAAAAATGTTATTAATTATTATGAATCATTGCCAAACAGTAAAACATGCAATTCAAACTAAATCAATTAAACAATTAGAAGAAAATTTAAAAATTCTCATCAATTTGCTGAACTTAACAAATTTCTCTTTAGTATTTTAGTATACATATCAGCTAACAAGGAGAGGGCCCCAACGAACAATCGAGTTTTTTGATGCCCTTTGGTAGGATGGTAGTCTGATATGTCCTTTTCGTAAAACCAAGTGCGCAGCCTCCAACTTGGCCCTATTTTCGAGAAAATCCCTTTTAAAGTCTGTCTTATATTACTAGTGTAAACTGCATCTCGACAACTGTAGATGTATTATCACAACGGCGAGCAGCCAAGTAGTTAACGTTCGAGCGTACGAATCACGAGATCGTGGGTTCGAGTCCACGCGTTGACTTTTTTTTTGTTTTAATTTTTATAACGCTGCTTTTAAAGACCGACAGTTCTTTCGGTTATTTCCGGTTTGGTAAGCTAATCGCATAGACGCTGCGATGGAGTCAATACCAAGCACTTCTGGAGCCTGTGATAATAGGTCTACGTCTTGTGAAGAAATTGAGCAAGATTATAGAACAGATGAGAGAATTGACATGTTTTATCCAGCGACTGTGCAGCAAAAGCAAAAACTCACCGATGGAATATTTCATATGCGAAAATTGCTGATTGAATCCAGTGTCATAACAGACACAGTGAGTACAACAATTAGCAACTGATCAATGCTCCTAGGCAAAGAATTATTCCAAAGAATTTATACAAATGATCGACGAAATGGAGTTCACGGAAGAAGAGGCTTTGGTATTAGAACAAGATACACGTGATCCTGTATCCAAAAAACAAACAGCGACAAGCAGCGAAGAAGAAGAATCGGAAACGCTCGATAAAATTCCGTATGCTGTCAAAATTAAAGCTCTGGAATTGGCCCAATCACATCCGAAATGGTCGATAAATACTTAGCGCAAACAATCAACACATTTTTTAAAAACCAGATCACAATTATCTACTTGGAAGAAACATTAAATAAGGCGGCACCCGATATGATAAGTTAGAGGTCATAAACAGGAGCGTGTATGATCGATTTATTGAAGCAAGAGACGATAAAAAGGGACTAATTACGACTCGCATGCTGAAGCAATGGGCGCTGCAATCCAATTTCTTGACGGAACTTTTGAGTTTGTTGCATCGGACAGATGGGTGAAGAATTTCAAAAGAATGTATCTCAACGACATGTTATGCGATATGCAAGTGCAAAAGATACAGCAACGCATCAAGAACTATTAGAAACTGCTGTCAAATATCAAGAGCAAACGTGTGCAATTATTGCTAATTTTGACCCCGATTACGTTATAAATAGTGACCAAACTGGTTGTGAGTACAGAATCAGCAGTTGTCGCACTCTTTCTAACAAGGGCGAAAAAGTAACTGAAGTTGCAGTTGGCCAAATGCAAAAATTAACGCATTCATATACAGCACAGTACTCTAACTTTTTCTGGCAAATTGTTGCCAAGAGTATTCGTTTGTTAGCAAGAAAGCACCGGAAAATTTGGTCCTCGTGTACAAATGGAAGTCGAACAATACATGCAGCAATATGCCAACGTTTATGTCACGTCCACAAAGTCCGGAAAGCTACAAAAGGACACGTACGAACAATTTCTTGACAACATAATACAACCTTATGTTACAATAAATCCATTTTTGTACATCGTGACTCTTGGAGTGGCCAGACATCTGTAACCATGCATCAGATGAAGTTTACTAACGGACAGGGTCTTCCTACGTGCACGTTATCGATCATACCGCCGAAATGTACACCATTGTGCCAACCATGTGACGTTTATTTTTATCGTCAAATTAAAAATTTTATACGTCGTATGCAGAACTGTTCATATCTTTTGGAAACGAACAAGGAAATAACATCGAGGGCAGATGTCATAAAAATTCACGCACTCATTCACGATCAATTACAGGCTCCAATATATTCGAATATGTTACGGTAATTATAGTGTACAGATTTCTTTGTAAAAATATAATTTCTTGCAATATATGTAACATTTGGTTGTATTTATATCAGATATGCCTGGTTTGCTGCCAAATTGAACCATCCAAACCTATACCGGAACTCTGTGCACAAGCATACCTCGAAGTGATGGCGTTATACAATGGCGGTAGTGGAAGTAAGAAGGGAAAAACACATGGCAGTAAAGGAGAAGCAAAATCGTCCCTTAATAGTGGTCACCAAAGAATTGCAGTTATTAAGCACAAAAATTTTCTGCATTTCTGAAGACGGGAAAATCGGCCATTGCTCCATAGCTGGCTAATATGTCAAATGCCCTAAAAAAAAAAAAAAACTCCAGGACCGAAACCAAAGCTCAACAAACAAGATCATCGTCGCATCCAGAGAGCAATTCTCAGAAGCATACCTTGCAGCGTGAAATGGGACTATATAAGTGCGGCATTCTCTTGCATCATCAGCACATCTGAGATACGAATCACTCCAAAACAAGAATATAACTCGTAAAACGATTTTCAAATATGCTGAAAAGAAGAATATAATAATTGTTTGTTTAATATTACAGTAATATTTTTATATACAGCAATGGCGAAAACTGCATGTAAATTTACTTATTCGATTGCAGCGGTCACACAAATCTTTCCAAACACGCGAAATGA